>CAWUFW010008175.1:0-222500 GCA_963921515.1 Calotriton arnoldi
GCCTCCAGTACCACCTGCACCGAAGATCACTGGCCCCCACTCCACGAGTGTCCTGTAAGCCAGCTCCACGTGCGGCGTCACGAGGCTCCTTCGCGGTCGCTAGCCCGTTGGCTAGTAGCCCTTACCGAAGGCCAATCTTCTCTTTACTTGGCAGTCTGGTTGCTCCAGGCCTGCCCTCACTTACCCTTGCTGGGTGAGTTCCCCAGACCTTGCTGGTCTGCACCATCGACGATCTTCAGCTACATCGAGACTTGCCGTTGCCAAGGCTTGTTGGGTCCAATCTGGTCGCCGACACCGCAGCACTCGACAGACATCGTGTACCAGCCCGAATCCTGCTCCTGGTCGCCGACAACGCCTCCTGGACCTCGTGGCTGCAGAAACGAGACGACCGTCAACGCACCTGAAGCACTCGACAGCGGTGGGCATCTGTCCATCGCCTCCCTGGTCACTGGCTAGTGACCCAGACTCTGTCCCCTCTGCTTTCAGGTTCTTCAGAACTCCGATCCACTCTTGGATCCACCCGGACACTTTTCTCCTGGTCGCCAGCAGCACTTTGCAGCAGATCGCCATAAGAACCGACGACGAAACCCGACCCCGAAAGGCACCTATGCACCCGGCTTCCCTGGGTGAGGTAACACGAGTACTCCGGTGCTCCCGTGGGTAGAGACTCTTCAAAGTCCTAGATCTCAAAGGGTTTTGTCCTAGTCCTCTTTAAAGTGTCCCTTTCCTCTATTTTCCCGATCCCGACTTTCTCCATAGAAGTTAACGGCGTATCGCGGTTGTGTATTTACACTGCACGCGTCTCCCGTGGGTCCCCTGTGTCACTACCTTGGGTGGTTCCTTGTGGTCCAAGCACTTCTAGAGGCTCTAGGCCTAGTGTCTAGTTCAGTCGTGGTTCGCATACCACTTTATTGGTATATGGTTTGGTACGCCCCTAGGGCCCAAACGTGTATTTGTGCTATTACTGTGATTTAAGATCTTATAACCTATGTACTTCGAACTCTAGCCTCATAAAGAGACTAGAGGGGTGTGTTTAGTAATAAATACATATATTTTGAATATATACCTGGTGTGGTGCTCTTTCATTTGGTCACTCAAGAGATTATAGACTGGTAAAACAAGCTGCTTTACATTCCTTCAAGACTTAGCCTGAAGGCTGCTCTCCATAGCTACCACTAGGATAGCTTTCAATAAGGTTGTCTTTAACCTACCTACCATAAGAGTCGATTTGGACTGGTGCAAGGTGCCCACTATAATTAGTGGACAGCATATGCCAGGCCAACTTCTCACATTGGTGTGCAGCGTGTGGGATTCCAGCTTGCTATTGTTTTACCAGATAATCTCAATTGAATTGATCAACTGAAAACCACTAAAGGTACCTAAGGTACATATAATTTAAGCTTAGAATATCAGTAAGTTCTACTGAACTTAGAGTTGTGTGTGAAGGGATAGCACAACCCTTTCTACAACTCAAGAGAGTTTAGTAGGCCACACTAGAGTAGGTAGTGCATACACCACACCACACTAGTAATGTCTTTAAAAGCAGGATCCAAAGATGCCCTGCAGGAAGCCATTGAGCTTCCCCCTCCAAGTATGACACACTCCCATTCTTGGAATTGAGAGCTTTGTGTAACGTGAGGAAATTAAGGACAGGCCAAAGTCCCACCACCCAACACCTCCAGGAGTTGTTGGTGGCTTATGATCTTAGTAAGTCCTCAGAGACTGAAGGGGTAGGAGCAGAGGGTGGGCCAGCAGATGAGGAAGGGGCCAGGGGTACTACTACCCCCAGCCCCCCTCTGAAACTGACCAGGAGGGTGACAATGACCCTGACCTGGAAAACCCAATCCCTTCTGGGGAAGATGAAGATGAGGATCTAGAGAACCACACCTTTGTCCCCCCAGGAAGGATTATGAGTGTGCTCAGAAAGTCTAGGTCTCCTTCTCAGGAGTCTAACCACTCTGGCACCTCAATAGGGAGCTCTGTTTCTTCTCACAGGAGGGAATCCTCTCATGAGAGAAGAAAGAGACTGGTCCAGTATGAGGAAACTCAACTAGAGATCAGGAAGAAGCAATTGGCTTTAGAAAGAGAATCCCTAGATCTCCTTAGAGAGAGAAGAAAGTTGGGACTAGAGTCCCATGGTGGCAGCAATATCCCTAGAGATAGGGACAGGTCTTATGACCATAGAAACCTAAACAAGATTGTCCCTCCCTACCAGAGTGGGGATGACATCCACAAATGGATAACTGCACTGGAGAGGGCCTGTAAAGTTCAGAAGGTCCCCCAGAGGCAGTGGGCAGCAATCTTGTGGCTCTCCTTTGCAGACAAAGGTAGAGACAAGCTCCTCACTGTAAGAGAAGAGGATGCTGACAATTACACAGTCTTGAAGAGTGCTCTGATAGATGGGTTTGGCCTAACCACTGAACAGTATAGGTTGAAGTTCAGAGACACCCAAAAAGCTCAGACTCAAGACTGGGTTGATTTTGTAGATTGTGCTACAAAGGCTCTGGAAGGTTGGATACATGGCAACAAAGTGCATGACTTTTTAGGATTGTACAATTTGATTATGAGGGAGCAGATCCTTAATAATTGTCAAAACCAGCTTTTGCACCAGTATCTGGTGGACTCTGATCTGACCTCTCCCCAAGAATTGGGAAAGAAGGCAGACAAATGGGTCAGAACCAGAGTAAAAACTAGAAATCAGGGTGGTGACCAGAAGAAAGATTCTACTAAGTCCCAAGAGAAAGGTGGGGATAAATCTAAGGATAAGTCCCCTACAGGGCCCCAAAATTCCTCTTCTGGGGGTGGGTCCCAAACTCCTTCCTCTCCTGAAAAGAAACCATATTGCCATGTCTGTAAAAAGCCTGGGCACTGGAAAACTGATCCCAGTTGCCCCAGGATTGGCAATAAAGAAAATGTTCCTCCCACAACTACTACCACCCCTCCTGGTACTACCAGTAGTAATCCTCCAGTTGGGAGTAGTGCACCCAAAAAGTTGGGTGCTTTTGCAAGAGGAACAGAGGTGGGCCCTAGTTTAGACAGGGACCCCTCAACAGACTCCTCTGACTCTGATGGTGGTATAGGATTTGCCACCTTTACCATGGGTCCCATAGCATTGGGCAGGTACAGATTGGAGCCAATAATTAATGGTCAGAAAGCTGTGGCATTTAGGGACACAGGGGCTAGTGTCACCATGGTGGCAGGGAAACTAGTCCCCCTCACCAGCTTTTACCTGAGTTTAAATACCAGGTGACCAACATTGATGGTGTCAGAACAGATCACCCCATGGCCATAGTCAATCTCAGCTGGGAGGGGGTCACAGGCCCAAAAAGAGTGGCAGTGTCCCCAACCCTACCTGTAGATTGCCTGATGGGCAATGATCTGGAAATTTCAGCCTGGGCTGAAGTGGAACACCAAACCCATCTTAGGATGTTGGGCGTCCCTGTTAAGGTTAGTGGGGCTGTGATGGCCACAGCCCCAGCCCAAGAATTTGGAGAGATGGAGCCTGAAAGAATGGCCCACTCTCCCCCAAAAGAGAGCACAAGGGTTGAAGAAAAGTCTTCTTCCCCCCAGACAGTAGGTAAGGGTCAGCCTCCTCAGGGAACTGACCCTACCCCTAGTGAAGGAACTGCCACAGAGGTAGTCAGGCCTGGCCTGGCCACACCCCTGATGGCAGAGGACCCTTCCAAGGTGGTACCCAGTCTGGAGCAGGTAACCTGCCCCTCTCTACCCTGCCTCAGTCAGCCCAGGGCTGCAGAGGTCAGGGAGGTCAGTGGACCCCCAGGGCCCCCTGTCCAGAGGAAGCCCCCATCAGCAGATTAGGGGCACCCAGTCTAGTAGCCCTAGCCAGGTGAAAATTCCTCTACACACTGAGGGATCCCCCATACCTTTATGTAGGGACCTCCCCCAGAAGGACTCTGGTAGGCAAGGGCAAACCTGGGACCAGAAGGTTCCAAACCTGCCATGTCCCTCCAGTAGTCCATCCAAAGGGACCCAACCCCCAGCTGTAGGCAGCCAAAGGTTGACCCTTAGAGCAAAGTGCAACTCAGTCATGGAAAGACAGGCATACATGGTGACCAGTGATCTGAGGAAACTGAGGCCAACATTCCTAGGGCCTCACTTCCCTACTCAGACACCTCACCAGCCTTGTACTTTACCTAAGCACACCACAGGTAGTGATTCCCCATGGTGGAGACCCTCTCATACCCTTAGGGTGAGGAATTGCTTAGTGGACCATAAGACAGGGGGCAACCATGCTAGTGCAGGTGCTTCCTTATATGACCACTTAGTCAATGAAGGCTCAACTGGCCAAGGTTAGCCTTATCTCCTTTCGTTTGGGGGGGTTATGTAGGAAGGTGGAATCTGACTATATGGTTGCCCCCACTTTTTTTATGGTGTTTTGCTGGTTTATGACTTAGTTGGACTGGGATCCTGCTATTCAGGGCCCCAGTCTATCTGCTTTCTCTGTAAAATGGTTTCCATGTGCCTTAGGCACATCTCTGATTGGAATCTGGAGTGCCCTTATAAGTCCCTAGTATATGGTATACTATGTACCAAGGGCATAGGTACCTCAGAGGCCTGCCAGGGGCTGCAGCATGTATTATGCCACCCCTGGAAGGCCATCCAAACTGACACCACAGGTCTGCTACTGCAGCCTGGGTAAGGTGGTGCATGCACCCCTTACTGTGATATAGGTTACCTATATCACTAAATACATACACACATATAAACCTATAAGTCACTCCTAAGGCAGGCCTTATCAATCCTAAAGGCAGAGTGCATGGTTCCTATGTGAGAGGGTGCCCCTGCATGAGCAGGGCCCCTCTGCAGCGTTCGGAGACCATCTCTGATGCTGTTTGTAGTGCAGCCTGACCATATACTCTTAAGCGCATTATATCCTCGCGGTAAAATGCTAACTTTGGAATGGCTGCACCTAAACATGTCGTGTTTGGTGTCAAACATCTTGGAATACTACCCCCCGCCAATCCTGGCGGCGGGGGTAGCATTCCACCCTTCTAGAGGGAAAGACATGTTAACTCTGGCTTACCCGGTAACTTCTTTCTGAAGCCCTGGCATCACAAAATGGATGCTGCTGCCACAGACACAAGTCTGGCCTCCTGCTGCTGGACGAAACTCCGGCAGGGGAGGCCTGGACAATAGGTTTCCTGTTGCAGGGAGGTGTGACCACCTCCCCAGACAGGATAATGTGTATTGGGGCTGGGTGGGTGCACTCTTAGAGTGCTTTGAAGTCCTGCACTGGGGGAGCAAAAGGCTCCTCTGTGCATATGCCAGTTCAAACCAGCTCAGGGGCTACCTGCCCCTGCTCTGGCGTGAAACTGGACAAAGGGAAGTGGGTGTAGCCACCCCTCCCTTGACCCTCCCATAGGTGGGGTCATAGAGTTAGTCCCTCCCTGTTTTACTAGTTAAAATGGGGAACCCTTGCCACAGCAAGATTAGATTATACCTGGACGAAACTCTGACACGGAATCCTGGACCTTCGACGCTCTACGACAAGATTAGAGGACTGAAGAATCTCCCTTGGGGTCAAGGAGTGACTCCCCTGCTTGGCAGGCACCAAAGAAGCATCTGTCCGGTTCGCATCACTGAAGCTCCCGTCGGACGCCGAAGTCATCGCATCACCAGAGGTGGATTCTCAGACTTCCCCGAGGCTACCCTGAGTCCCCAGCAAAGCTGAGGCCCGTGGCTATCGTGGGTGACTTGAGACCGTGACCCCTGGACACCGAGCACATTTGCAAGTGCACCATCTTCTGGGTCTCCCAAGAAGTCGTGCTTTGGGCTCCGAGTAGCCCTAGCCTCCAGTACCACCTGCACCGAAGATCACTGGCCCCCACTCCACGAGTGTCCTGTAAGCCAGCTCCACGTGCGGCGTCACGAGGCTCCTTTGCGGTCGCTAGCCCGTTGGCTAGTAGCCCTTACCGAAGGCCAATCTTCTCTTTGCTTGGCAGTCTGGTTGCTCCAGGCCTGCCCTCACTTACCCTTGCTGGGTGAGTTCCCCAGACCTTGCTGGTCTGCACCATCGACGATCTTCAGCTACATCGAGACTTGCCGTTGCCAAGGCTTGTTGGGTCCAATCTGGTCGCCGACACCGCAGCACTCGACAGACATCGTGTACCAGCCCGAATCCTGCTCCTGGTCGCCGACAATGCCTCCTGGACCTCGTGGCTGTAGAAACGAGACGACCGTCAACGCACCTGAAGCACTCGACAGCGGTGGGCATCTGTCCATCGCCTCCCTGGTCACTGGCTAGTGACCCAGACTCTGTCCCCTCTGCTTTCAGGTTCTTCAGAACTCCGATCCACTCTTGGATCCACCCGGACACTTTTCTCCTGGTCGCCAGCAGCACTTTGCAGCAGATCGCCATAAGAACCGACGACGAAACCCGACCCCGAAAGGCACCTATGCACCCGGCTTCCCTGGGTGAGGTAACACGAGTACTCCGGTGCTCCCGTGGGTAGAGACTCTTCAAAGTCCTAGATCTCAAAGGGTTTTGTCCTAGTCCTCTTTAAAGTGTCCCTTTCCTCTATTTTCCCGATCCCGACTTTCTCCATAGAAGTTAACGGCGTATCGCGGTTGTGTATTTACACTGCACGCGTCTCCCGTGGGTCCCCTGTGTCACTACCTTGGGTGGTTCCTTGTGGTCCAAGCACTTCTAGAGGCTCTAGGCCTAGTGTCTAGTTCAGTCGTGGTTCGCATACCACTTTATTGGTATATGGTTTGGTACGCCCCTAGGGCCCAAACGTGTATTTGTGCTATTACTGTGATTTAAGATCTTATAACCTATGTACTTCGAACTCTAGCCTCATAAAGAGACTAGAGGGGTGTGTTTAGTAATAAATACATATATTTTGAATATATACCTGGTGTGGTGCTCTTTCATTTGGTCACTCAAGAGATTATAGACTGGTAAAACAAGCTGCTTTACATTCCTTCAAGACTTAGCCTGAAGGCTGCTCTCCATAGCTACCACTAGGATAGCTTTCAATAAGGTTGTCTTTAACCTACCTACCATAAGAGTCGATTTGGACTGGTGCAAGGTGCCCACTATAATTAGTGGACAGCATATGCCAGGCCAACTTCTCACACAGAAAGAAACAAAAGAAGTGCAGAAAGAAGCAACAGAGGTGCAGAAAGAGGCAAGAGGGGAGCAGAAAGAGGAAAGAGGAGTGCAGAAAGCGGCACAAGGGTTGCAGAAAGAAGGGACAGAGGTGCAGATAGAGGCAAGAGAAGTGCAGAAAGAAGCAACAGAGATGCAGAAAGGGGGAGGAGGGGGCGAAAGAGGCAAGAGGGGTGCAGAAAGACACAAAAGAAGTGCAGAAAGAAGGAAGAGGTGCAGAAAGAGGCAAGAGGGGAGCAGAAAGAGGGAAGAGGGGTGCAGAAAGAGGCATGAGGGTGCAGAAAGACAGGACAGAGGTGCAGAAAGAAGCAAGAGAAGAGCAGAAAGAACCATCAGAGGTGCAGAATGATGGATGAGGGGTGGAAAAAGAGGCAAAAGAAGTGCAGAAAGAGGCAAGAGAATTGCTGAAAGAAGCAACAGAGGTAGAGAAAGAAGCATGAGAAGTGCAGAAAGAGGCAAGTGAGGTGCAAAAAGAGGCAAGAGGGGTGCAAACAGAGGGAAGAGGGGTGTAGAAAGAGGCACGAGGGGTGCAGAAAGAAGCAAGAGGAGTGCAAAAAGAAGCAAGAGAGGTGCAGAAAGAAACAAAAGAAGTGCAGATAGAAGGAACAGAGGTGCAGAAAGAGGCAAGAGGGGTGTAGAAAGAGGCACAAGGGGTGCAGAAAGAAGCAAGAAAGGTGCAGAAAGAAACAAAATAAGCACAGAAGGAAGCAACAGAGGTGCAGAAAGAGACAAGAGGGGAGCAGAAAGAGGGAAAAGGAGTGCAGAAAGAGGCACAAGGGTTGCAGAGAGAAAGGACAGAGGTGCAGAAAGAGGCAAGAGAAGTGTAGAAAGAAGCAACAGAGATGCAGAAAGGGGAGGAGGGGTGGAGAAAGAGGCAAGAAGGGTGCAGAAAGAAGCAAGAGAGGTGCATAAAGAAACAAAAGAAGTGCAGAAAGAAGCAACAGAGGTACAGAAAGAGGCAAGGGAATGCAGAAAAAGGGAAGAGGGGGCAGAAAGAGGCACGAGGGGTGCAGAAAGAAGCAAGAGAGGTGCAGAAAGAAGCAAGAGAAGGGCATAAAGAAGCAACAGAGATGCAGAAAGGGGGAAGTGGGAGGAGAAAGAGGCAAGAGGGATACAGAAAGAAGCAAGAGAGTTGCAGAAAGAAACAAAGGAAGTGCAGAAAGAAGGAACAGAGGTGCAGAAAGAGGCAAGAGGGAAGCAGAAAGAGGGAAGAGGGGTGCAGAAAGAGGCACAAGGATTGTAGAAAGAAGGGACAGAGGTGCAGAAAGAAGCAAGAGAAGTGCTGAAAGAAGCAACGGAGGTGCAGAAAGAGGGATGAGGGGTGGAAAAAGAGGCAATAGGGGTGGAAAAAGAGGCAAGAGAAGTGCAGAAAGAAGCAACAGAGATGCAGAAAGAGGGAACAGGGGTGGAGAAAGTGGCGAGAGGGGTGCAGAAAGAAACAAAAGAAGAGCAGAAAGAAGGAACAGGGGTGCAGAAAGAGGCAAGAGTGGTGCAGAAAGAGGGAAGAGGGTGCAGAAAGAAGCACGTGTGGTGCAGAAAGAAGCAAGAGAGGTGCAGAAAGAAGCAAGAGTAGTGCAGAAAGTTGCAACAGAGGTGCAGAAAGAGGCAAGAGGGGTGCAGAAAGAGGGAAGAGGGTACTGAAAGAGGCACGAGGGTGCAGAAAGAAGCAAGAGTGGTGCAGAAAGAAGCAACAGAGGTGCAGAAAAAGGGAAGAGGGGTGGAGAAAGAGACAAGAGAGGTGCAGAAAGAAGCAACAGAGGTGCAGAAAGAGGGAAGAGGGATGGAGAAAAAGGCAAGAGGGGTGCAGAAAGAAGGAAGAGAGGTGCAGAAAGTAACAAAATAAGTGCAGAGAGAAGGAACCGTGGTACAGAAAGAGGCAAGAGGAGTGCAGAAAGAGAAGAGGGGTGCAGAAAGAGGCACGAGGGTGCAGAAAGAAGCAAGAGAGGTACAGAAAGAGGCAAGATAAGTGCAGAAAGAAGCAACAGACATGCATAAAGGGGGAAGAGGGTGGAGAAAGACGCAAGAGAGGTGCAGAAAGAAACAAAAGAAGTGCAGAGAGAAGGAACAGAGGTGCAGAAAGAAGCAGGAGGGGTGCAGAAAGAAGGAACAGGGGTGCAGAAAGAGGCAAGAGAGGTGCAGAATGAGGCAAGAGGGGTGCACAAAGAAGCAAGAGAAGTACAGAAAGAAGCAACAGAGGTGCAAAAAGGGGCAAGAGGGGTACAGAAAGAGGTAGGAGAGGCGCACAAAGAGGCAAGAGGGGTACAGACAGAGGCAGGAGGGGTGCAGAAAGAAGGAAGAGAAGTGCAGAAAGAAGCAACAGAGGTGCTCAAAGAGGCGCAAAGGGTGCAGAAAGAGGCAAGAGAAGTGCAGAAAGAAGTAACAGAGGTACAGAAAGAGGCAAGAGAGGTGCAGAAACAGGCAGGAAAGGTGCAGAAAGAGGGAACAGGGGTGCAGAAAGAGGCAACAGAGATGCAGAATGAGGGAAGAGTGGTGCAGAAAGAGGAAAGAGGGGTGCAGAAAGAAGCAAGTGAGTTGCAGAAAGAGGCAACAGAGGTGCAGAAAGATGCAACAGAGGTGCAGAAACAAGCAAGAGAAGTGCAGAAAGAGGCAAGAGAATTGCTGAAAGAAGCAACAGAGTTGTAGAAAGAAGCAAGAGAAGTGCAGAAAGAGGCAAGTGAGATGCAAAAAGAGGCAAGAGAGGTGCAGAAAGAGGGAAGACGAGTGCAGAAAGAGACAACAGGGGTGCAGAATGAAGCATGACAGGTGCAGAAAGAAGCATGGAAAGTGCAGAATGAAGCAACAGTGGTGCAGAAAGAGGCAAGAGAAGTGCAGAAAGAAGCAACAGAGGTGCAAAAAGGGGCAAGAGGGGTACAGAAAGAGGTAGGAGAGGTACATAAAGAGGCAAGAGGGGTACAGAGAGAGGCAGGAGGGGTGCAGAAAGAAGGAAGAGAAATGCAGAAAGAAGCAACAGAGGTGCTGAAAGAGGCACAAAGGGTGCAGAAAGAGGCAAGAGAAGTGCAGAATGAAGTAACAGAGGTACAGAAAGAGGCAAGAAAGGTGCAGAAACAGGCAGGAAAGGTGCAGAAAGAGGGAACAGGGGTGCAGAAAGAGGCAAGAGAGATGCAGAATGAGGGAAGAGTAGTGCAGAAAGAGGAAAGAGGGGTGCAGAAAGAAGCAAGTGAGTTGCAGAAAGAGGCTACAGAGGTGCAGAAAGACACAAGAGAGGTGCAGAAACAAGCAAGAGAAGCGCAGAAAGAGGCTAGAGAATTGCTGAAAGAAGCAACATAGGTGTAGAAAGAAGCAAGAGAAGTGCAGAAAGAGGCAAGTGAGGTGCAGAAAGCGACAAGAGAGGTACAGAAAATGGCAAGAGAACTGCAGAAAGAGGCAAGAAAGATGCAAAAAAGGGAAGAAGGGTACAGAAAGAAGCAAGAGAGGTGCAGAAAGAAGCAACAGAGGTGCCGAAAGAGGGAAGAGGGGTGGAGAAAGAGATAAGAGAGGTGCAGAAAGAAGAAACAGAGGTGCAGAAAGAGGTAAGAGGGGTGCAGAAAGAGGCAAGAGAAGTGCAGAAAGAAGCAACAGAGATGCAAAAAGAGGCAACAGAGGTGGAGAAAGAGGGGTGCAGAAAGAAGCAAGAGGGGTGCAGAAAGAAGCAAGAGGGGTGCAGAAAGAGGCAAGAGGTGTGCAGAAAGAAGCAACAGAGTTGCAGAAACAGGCAAAAGAAGTGCAAAAAGAGGCAAGAGAAGTCCTGAAAGAAGCAACAGAGATGCAGAAAGAGGGAAGAGGGGTGGAGAAAGAGGCAAGAGGGCTGCAGAAAGAAGCAAGAGAGGTGCAGAAAGAAACAAAAGAAGTGCAGAAAGAAGGAACAGAGGTGAAGAAAGAGGCAGGAGGCGTGCAGAAAGAGGGAAGAGGGGTGCAGAAAGAGGCAAGAGAGGTACAGAAAGAGGCAAGAGGGATGCACAAAGAAGCAAGTGAGGTGCAGAAAGAGGCAACAGAGGTGCAGAAAGAGGCAAAAGAGGTGCAGAAAGTAGAAGAGATGTGCAGAAAGAGGCAAGAGAAGTGCAAAAAAAAGAAAGAAAGGTGCAGAAAGAAGCAACAGAGGTGCAGAAAGAGACAAGAGGGGAGCAGAAAGAGGAAAGAGGAGTGCAGAAAGCGGCACAAGGGTTGCAGAAAGAAGGGACAGAGGTGCAGATAGAGGCAAGAGAAGTGCAGAAAGAAGCAACAGAGATGCAGAAAGAGGGGAGGAGGGGGCGAAAGAGGCAAGAGGGGTGCAGAAAGACACAAAAGAAGTGCAGAAAGAAGGAAGAGGTGCAGAAAGAGGCAAGAGGGGAGCAGAAAGAGGGAAGAGGGGTGCAGAAAGAGGCATGAGGGGTGCAGAAAGACAGGACAGAGGTGCAGAAAGAAGCAAGAGAAGAGCAGAAAGAACCATCAGAGGTGCAGAATGATGGATGAGGGGTGGAAAAAGAGGCAAAAGAAGTGCAGAAAGAGGCAAGAGAATTGCTGAAAGAAGCAACAGAGGTAGAGAAAGAAGCATGAGAAGTGCAGAAAGAGGCAAGTGAGGTGCAAAAAGAGGCAAGAGGGGTGCAAACAGAGGGAAGAGGGGTGTGAAAGAGGCACGAGGGGTGCAGAAAGAAGCAAGAGGAGTGCAAAAAGAAGCAAGAGAGGTGCAGAAAGAAACAAAAGAAGTGCAGATAGAAGGAACAGAGGTGCAGAAAGAGGCAAGAGGGGTGTAGAAAGAGGCACAAGGGGTGCAGAAAGAAGCAAGAAAGGTGCAGAAAGAAACAAAATAAGCACAGAAGGAAGCAACAGAGGTGCAGAAAGAGACAAGAGGGGAGCAGAAAGAGGGAAAAGGAGTGCAGAAAGAGGCACAAGGGTTGCAGAGAGAAAGGACAGAGGTGCAGAAAGAGGCAAGAGAAGTGTAGAAAGAAGCAACAGAGATGCAGAAAGGGGGAGGAGGGGTGGAGAAAGAGGCAAGAAGGGTGCAGAAAGAAGCAAGAGAGGTGCATAAAGAAACAAAAGAAGTGCAGAAAGAAGCAACAGAGGTACAGAAAGAGGCAAGGGAATGCAGAAAAAGGGAAGAGGGGGGCAGAAAGAGGCACGAGGGGTGCAGAAAGAAGCAAGAGAGGTGCAGAAAGAAGCAAGAGAAGGGCATAAAGAAGCAACAGAGATGCAGAAAGGGGAAGTGGGAGGAGAAAGAGGCAAGAGGGATACAGAAAGAAGCAAGAGAGTTGCAGAAAGAAACAAAGGAAGTGCAGAAAGAAGGAACAGAGGTGCAGAAAGAGGCAAGAGGGAAGCAGAAAGAGGGAAGAGGGGTGCAGAAAGAGGCACAAGGATTGTAGAAAGAAGGGACAGAGGTGCAGAAAGAAGCAAGAGAAGTGCTGAAAGAAGCAACGGAGGTGCAGAAAGAGGGATGAGGGGTGGAAAAAGAGGCAATAGGGGTGGAAAAAGAGGCAAGAGAAGTGCAGAAAGAAGCAACAGAGATGCAAAAGAGGGAACAGGGGTGGAGAAAGTGGCGAGAGGGTGCAGAAAGAAACAAAAGAAGAGCAGAAAGAAGGAACAGGGGTGCAGAAAGAGGCAAGAGTGGTGCAGAAAGAGGGAAGAGGGGTGCAGAAAGAAGCACGTGTGGTGCAGAAAGAAGCAAGAGAGGTGCAGAAAGAAGCAAGAGTAGTGCAGAAAGTTGCAACAGAGGTGCAGAAAGAGGCAAGAGGGGTGCAAAAAGAGGGAAGAGGGTACTGAAAGAGGCACGAGGGTGCAGAAAGAAGCAAGAGTGGTGCAGAAAGAAGCAACAGAGGTGCAGAAAAAGGGAAGAGGGGTGGAGAAAGAGACAAGAGAGGTGCAGAAAGAAGCAACAGAGGTGCAGAAAGAGGGAAGAGGGATGGAGAAAAAGGCAAGAGGGGTGCAGAAAGAAGGAAGAGAGGTGCAGAAAGTAACAAAATAAGTGCAGAGAGAAGGAACCGTGGTACAGAAAGAGGCAAGAGGAGTGCAGAAAGAGAAGAGGGGTGCAGAAAGAGGCACGAGGGGTGCAGAAAGAAGCAAGAGAGGTACAGAAAGAGGCAAGATAAGTGCAGAAAGAAGCAACAGACATGCATAAAGGGGGAAGAGGGGTGGAGAAAGACGCAAGAGAGGTGCAGAAAGAAACAAAAGAAGTGCAGAGAGAAGGAACAGAGGTGCAGAAAGAAGCAGGAGGGGTGCAGAAAGAAGGAACAGGGGTGCAGAAAGAGGCAAGAGAGGTGCAGAATGAGGCAAGAGGGGTGCACAAAGAAGCAAGAGAAGTACAGAAAGAAGCAACAGAGGTGCAAAAAGGGGCAAGAGGGGTACACAAAGAGGTAGGAGAGGCACACAAAGAGGCAAGAGGGGTACAGACAGAGGCAGGAGGGGTGCAGAAAGAAGGAAGAGAAGTGCAGAAAGAAGCAACAGAGGTGCTCAAAGAGGCGCAAAGGGTGCAGAAAGAGGCAAGAGAAGTGCAGAAAGAAGTAACAGAGGTACAGAAAGAGGCAAGAGAGGTGCAGAAACAGGCAGGAAAGGTGCAGAAAGAGGGAACAGGGGTGCAGAAAGAGGCAACAGAGATGCAGAATGAGGGAAGAGTGGTGCAGAAAGAGGAAAGAGGGGTGCAGAAAGAAGCAAGTGAGTTGCAGAAAGAGGCAACAGAGGTGCAGAAAGATGCAACAGAGGTGCAGAAACAAGCAAGAGAAGTGCAGAAAGAGGCAAGAGAATTGCTGAAAGAAGCAACAGAGGTGTAGAAAGAAGCAAGAGAAGTGCAGAAAGAGGCAAGTGAGATGCAAAAAGAGGCAAGAGAGGTGCAGAAAGAGGGAAGACGAGTGCAGAAAGAGACAACAGGGGTGCAGAATGAAGCATGACAGGTGCAGAAAGAAGCATGGAAAGTGCAGAATGAAGCAACAGTGGTGCAGAAAGAGGCAAGAGAAGTGCAGAAAGAAGCAACAGAGGTGCAAAAAGGGGCAAGAGGGGTACAGAAAGAGGTAGGAGAGGTACATAAAGAGGCAAGAGGGGTACAGAGAGAGGCAGGAGGGGTGCAGAAAGAAGGAAGAGAAATGCAGAAAGAAGCAACAGAGGTGCTCAAAGAGGCACAAAGGGTGCAGAAAGAGGCAAGAGAAGTGCAGAATGAAGTAACAGAGGTACAGAAAGAGGCAAGAAAGGTGCAGAAACAGGCAGGAAAGGTGCAGAAAGAGGGAACAGGGGTGCAGAAAGAGGCAAGAGAGATGCAGAATGAGGGAAGAGTAGTGCAGGAAGAGGAAAGAGGGGTGCAGAAAGAAGCAAGTGAGTTGCAGAAAGAGGCTACAGAGGTGCAGAAAGACACAAGAGAGGTGCAGAAACAAGCAAGAGAAGCGCAGAAAGAGGCTAGAGAATTGCTGAAAGAAGCAACATAGGTGTAGAAAGAAGCAAGAGAAGTGCAGAAAGAGGCAAGTGAGGTGCAGAAAGCGACAAGAGAGGTACAGAAAATGGCAAGAGAACTGCAGAAAGAGGCAAGAAGGATGCAAAAAAGGGAAGAAGGGTACAGAAAGAAGCAAGAGAGGTGCAGAAAGAAGCAACAGAGGTGCCGAAAGAGGGAAGAGGGGTGGAGAAAGAGATAAGAGAGGTGCAGAAAGAAGAAACAGAGGTGCAGAAAGAGGTAAGAGGGGTGCAGAAAGAGGCAAGAGAAGTGCAGAAAGAAGCAACAGAGATGCAAAAAGAGGCAACAGAGGTGGAGAAAGAGGGGTGCAGAAAGAAGCAAGAGGGGTGCAGAAAGAAGCAAGAGGGGTGCAGAAAGAGGCAAGAGGTGTGCAGAAAGAAGCAACAGAGTTGCAGAAACAGGCAAAAGAAGTGCAAAAAGAGGCAAGAGAAGTCCTGAAAGAAGCAACAGAGATGCAGAAAGAGGGAAGAGGGGTGGAGAAAGAGGCAAGAGGGCTGCAGAAAGAAGCAAGAGAGGTGCAGAAAGAAACAAAAGAAGTGCAGAAAGAAGGAACAGAGGTGAAGAAAGAGGCAGGAGGCGTGCAGAAAGAGGGAAGAGGGGTGCAGAAAGAGGCAAGAGAGGTACAGAAAGAGGCAAGAGGGATGCACAAAGAAGCAAGTGAGGTGCAGAAAGAGGCAACAGAGGTGCAGAAAGAGGCAAAAGAGGTGCAGAAAGTAGAAGAGATGTGCAGAAAGAGGCAAGAGAAGTGCAAAAAAAGAAAGAAAGGTGCAGAAAGAAGCAACAGAGGTGCAGAAAGAGACAAGAGGGGAGCAGAAAGAGGAAAGAGGAGTGCAGAAAGCGGCACAAGGGTTGCAGAAAGAAGGGACAGAGGTGCAGATAGAGGCAAGAGAAGTGCAGAAAGAAGCAACAGAGATGCAGAAAGGGGGAGGAGGGGGCGAAAGAGGCAAGAGGGGTGCAGAAAGACACAAAAGAAGTGCAGAAAGAAGGAAGAGGTGCAGAAAGAGGCAAGAGGGGAGCAGAAAGAGGGAAGAGGGGTGCAGAAAGAGGCATGAGGGGTGCAGAAAGACAGGACAGAGGTGCAGAAAGAAGCAAGAGAAGAGCAGAAAGAACCATCAGAGGTGCAGAATGATGGATGAGGGGTGGAAAAAGAGGCAAAAGAAGTGCAGAAAGAGGCAAGAGAATTGCTGAAAGAAGCAACAGAGGTAGAGAAAGAAGCATGAGAAGTGCAGAAAGAGGCAAGTGAGGTGCAAAAAGAGGCAAGAGGGGTGCAAACAGAGGGAAGAGGGGGTGTGAAAGAGGCACGAGGGGTGCAGAAAGAAGCAAGAGGAGTGCAAAAAGAAGCAAGAGAGGTGCAGAAAGAAACAAAAGAAGTGCAGATAGAAGGAACAGAGGTGCAGAAAGAGGCAAGAGAGGTGTAGAAAGAGGCACAAGGGGTGCAGAAAGAAGCAAGAAAGGTGCAGAAAGAAACAAAATAAGCACAGAAGGAAGCAACAGAGGTGCAGAAAGAGACAAGAGGGGAGCAGAAAGAGGGAAAAGGAGTGCAGAAAGAGGCACAAGGGTTGCAGAGAGAAAGGACAGAGGTGCAGAAAGAGGCAAGAGAAGTGTAGAAAGAAGCAACAGAGATGCAGAAAGAGGGAGGAGGGGTGGAGAAAGAGGCAAGAAGGGTGCAGAAAGAAGCAAGAGAGGTGCATAAAGAAACAAAAGAAGTGCAGAAAGAAGCAACAGAGGTACAGAAAGAGGCAAGGGAATGCAGAAAAAGGGAAGAGGGGGCAGAAAGAGGCACGAGGGGTGCAGAAAGAAGCAAGAGAGGTGCAGAAAGAAGCAAGAGAAGGGCATAAAGAAGCAACAGAGATGCAGAAAGGGGGAAGTGGGAGGAGAAAGAGGCAAGAGGGATACAGAAAGAAGCAAGAGAGTTGCAGAAAGAAACAAAGGAAGTGCAGAAAGAAGGAACAGAGGTGCAGAAAGAGGCAAGAGGGAAGCAGAAAGAGGGAAGAGGGGTGCAGAAAGAGGCACAAGGATTGTAGAAAGAAGGGACAGAGGTGCAGAAAGAAGCAAGAGAAGTGCTGAAAGAAGCAACGGAGGTGCAGAAAGAGGGATGAGGGGTGGAAAAAGAGGCAATAGGGGTGGAAAAAGAGGCAAGAGAAGTGCAGAAAGAAGCAACAGAGATGCAAAAGAGGGAACAGGGGTGGAGAAAGTGGCGAGAGGGGTGCAGAAAGAAACAAAAGAAGAGCAGAAAGAAGGAACAGGGGTGCAGAAAGAGGCAAGAGTGGTGCAGAAAGAGGGAAGAGGGGTGCAGAAAGAAGCACGTGTGGTGCAGAAAGAAGCAAGAGAGGTGCAGAAAGAAGCAAGAGTAGTGCAGAAAGTTGCAACAGAGGTGCAGAAAGAGGCAAGAGGGGTGCAAAAAGAGGGAAGAGGGTACTGAAAGAGGCACGAGGGTGCAGAAAGAAGCAAGAGTGGTGCAGAAAGAAGCAACAGAGGTGCAGAAAAAGGGAAGAGGGGTGGAGAAAGAGACAAGAGAGGTGCAGAAAGAAGCAACAGAGGTGCAGAAAGAGGGAAGAGGGATGGAGAAAAAGGCAAGAGGGGTGCAGAAAGAAGGAAGAGAGGTGCAGAAAGTAACAAAATAAGTGCAGAGAGAAGGAACCGTGGTACAGAAAGAGGCAAGAGGAGTGCAGAAAGAGAAGAGAGGTGCAGAAAGAGGCACGAGGGTTGCAGAAAGAAGCAAGAGAGGTACAGAAAGAGGCAAGATAAGTGCAGAAAGAAGCAACAGACATGCATAAAGGGGGAAGAGGGGTGGAGAAAGACGCAAGAGAGGTGCAGAAAGAAACAAAAGAAGTGCAGAGAGAAGGAACAGAGGTGCAGAAAGAAGCAGGAGGGGTGCAGAAAGAAGGAACAGGGGTGCAGAAAGAGGCAAGAGAGGTGCAGAATGAGGCAAGAGGGGTGCACAAAGAAGCAAGAGAAGTACTGAAAGAAGCAACAGAGGTGCAAAAAGGGCAAGAGGGGTACAGAAAGAGGTAGGAGAGGCGCACAAAGAGGCAAGAGGGGTACAGACAGAGGCAGGAGGGGTGCAGAAAGAAGGAAGAGAAGTGCAGAAAGAAGCAACAGAGGTGCTCAAAGAGGCGCAAAGGGTGCAGAAAGAGGCAAGAGAAGTGCAGAAAGAAGTAACAGAGGTACAGAAAGAGGCAAGAGAGGTGCAGAAACAGGCAGGAAAGGTGCAGAAAGAGGGAACAGGGGTGCAGAAAGAGGCAACAGAGATGCAGAATGAGGGAAGAGTGGTGCAGAAAGAGGAAAGAGGGGTGCAGAAAGAAGCAAGTGAGTTGCAGAAAGAGGCAACAGAGGTGCAGAAAGATGCAACAGAGGTGCAGAAACAAGCAAGAGAAGTGCAGAAAGAGGCAAGAGAATTGCTGAAAGAAGCAACAGAGGTGTAGAAAGAAGCAAGAGAAGTGCAGAAAGAGGCAAGTGAGATGCAAAAAGAGGCAAGAGAGGTGCAGAAAGAGGGAAGACGAGTGCAGAAAGAGACAACAGGGGTGCAGAATGAAGCATGACAGGTGCAGAAAGAAGCATGAAAAGTGCAGAATGAAGCAACAGTGGTGCAGAAAGAGGCAAGAGAAGTGCAGAAAGAAGCAACAGAGGTGCAAAAGGGGCAAGAGGGGTACAGAAAGAGGTAGGAGAGGTACATAAAGAGGCAAGAGGGGTACAGAGAGAGGCAGGAGGGGTGCAGAAAGAAGGAAGAGAAATGCAGAAAGAAGCAACAGAGGTGCTGAAAGAGGCACAAAGGGTGCAGAAAGAGGCAAGAGAAGTGCAGAAAGAAGTAACAGAGGTACAGAAAGAGGCAAGAAAGGTGCAGAAACAGGCAGGAAAGGTGCAGAAAGAGGGAACAGGGGTGCAGAAAGAGGCAAGAGAGATGCAGAATGAGGGAAGAGTAGTGCAGAAAGAGGAAAGAGGGGTGCAGAAAGAAGCAAGTGAGTTGCAGAAAGAGGCTACAGAGGTGCAGAAAGACACAAGAGAGGTGCAGAAACAAGCAAGAGAAGCGCAGAAAGAGGCTAGAGAATTGCTGAAAGAAGCAACATAGGTGTAGAAAGAAGCAATAGAAGTGCAGAAAGAGGCAAGTGAGGTGCAGAAAGCGACAAGAGAGGTACAGAAAATGGCAAGAGAACTGCAGAAAGAGGCAAGAAGGATGCAAAAAAGGGAAGAAGGGTACAGAAAGAAGCAAGAGAGGTGCAGAAAGAAGCAACAGAGGTGCCGAAAGAGGGAAGAGGGGTGGAGAAAGAGATAAGAGAGGTGCAGAAAGAAGAAACAGAGGTGCAGAAAGAGGTAAGAGGGGTGCAGAAAGAGGCAAGAGAAGTGCAGAAAGAAGCAACAGAGATGCAAAAAGAGGCAACAGAGGTGGAGAAAGAGGGTGCAGAAAGAAGCAAGAGGGGTACAGAAAGAAGCAAGAGGGTGCAGAAAGAGGCAAGAGGTGTGCAGAAAGAAGCAACAGAGTTGCAGAAACAGGCAAAAGAAGTGCAAAAAGAGGCAAGAGAAGTCCTGAAAGAAGCAACAGAGATGCAGAAAGAGGGAAGAGGGGTGGAGAAAGAGGCAAGAGGGCTGCAGAAAGAAGCAAGAGAGGTGCAGAAAGAAACAAAAGAAGTGCAGAAAGAAGGAACAGAGGTGAAGAAAGAGGCAGGAGGCGTGCAGAAAGAGGGAAGAGGGGTGCAGAAAGAGGCAAGAGAGGTACAGAAAGAGGCAAGAGGGATGCACAAAGAAGCAAGTGAGGTGCAGAAAGAGGCAACAGAGGTGCAGAAAGAGGCAAAAGAGGTGCAGAAAGTAGAAGAGATGTGCAGAAAGAGGCAAGAGAAGTGCAAAAAAACAAAGAAAGGTGCAGAAAGAAGCAACAGAAATGCAGAAAGAGGCAAGAGAGGTGCAGAAAGAAGCAAGCGTGGCTTGCACACCATTAGTACCAATTTAACACCCACATTTAGCAATAAGTAACAGGTGATCATTATAGGTTTGAAAAGGACCTTCCACCACGCTGTAACACTTGTCACTGCATTTTTGGTAACGTTTGAGCCGTTTGAGCTAGAAACAAGGCTTTTTTTGTTCAAATCTGCAGATTAGGCGGCAGATGATGGATTATGTGGCTAATGTGGAAAATGTATAATTGTGCGAAAGCTGGTGCAGCCAAACAGTCACATAATTCCAGTGGCCCTGCTCATACTTCTGACTAGGTCCAGAAGTGCTCCTCAGTGAGTCCTTCTTTTTTTTGTCTCATTGAGTTCATAGTTTAGCTTCTATGGAAACGAGGAAGACTAAACCTGAGGCTACCACTCCACAACACAGACTACCATACCACATAATTACTCTCCATAACACATAATCCCACTCTACATAATTCCTATACACTAAATACCACATACTTTCTATCCACATAATTCCACTACACACAACGTACATCCACTCCACTCCAAAAACATTAGTAAAAAACGTTTACATTTACAACGCCAATAGCAATAACTCTTGCAAATGCGAGACCTATTAAATTACAAATGCTTCTTTAACTGGTAGTCACGATTGCAGAGGGGTAGAGAAAGGGGGCTGGGCCTCCAACCAGCGCTCAGGAATTCCGCTGTGTAGGACTTACAGGAGCTACCAGGAGGGCTTGTCGGCCCCCAAAGTCCCTCAGGAGTAAAGTGGATTTCATCTCCCAACCAGTACTGTGCCAGGAGGTGCGTTTGCAGAGTGGTGGAGAAAGGGTGGGGGTGTGGCCTCTGAAGACCTCTTAGCAATCCCACTGTGTGGGACTTAGTTCAGGTAACAGGAGGGGTAGTTGGCCCCCAAGGACAACCTTAGGGGCCAACTACCCCTCCTATTACCTCCTGTAAGTCCCACACAGCAGCATTGCTAAGTTCTCATAGCAGGCCATGCCCCCTTTCCCCACCACTCTGCAAACGCGCTCCCTGGTGCGCTCTTGGATGGGTATTAAAGTCCACTTCGCTGCTGGGGGTCCTTAGGGGGCCAACTAGCCTACCTGATACTTCCAGTATGCCCCAAATAGTGGGATTGCTGATAGGTGGACACAGGCCACACCCCCTTTGTCCACCATTCTGCAAACGCGCCTCTTGCCGCGCTCTTGGTTGGGGGATGAAGTCCCCTTGCCTCTTGAGGGTCCCTGGGGGTCAACTAGCCCACCAGGTACCTCCAGTAAGCCCCACACAGCTGGATTGCTAAGAGTGGTCTTAGGCCACGCCCCCTAATTACACCACTCTGCAAACGTGCCTCCTGGCACACCGCTGCTCAGGGGATGAAGTCCACTTTAGTCCTGAGGTCCTCAGGACACAAGAGGACCTCATCGCCCCACCAGCAGTGTGCCAAGAGGCGCGTTTGCAGAGTGGTGTAAAAAGGGGCGTGGCCTCAGACCACCTCTCAGCAATCCCACTGTGTGGGGGTTACTGGAGGTACCTGGTGGTCTAGTTGGCCCCTAAGGACCCTTAGGATTGAAGGGGACTTAATCCCCCAATTCAGAACGCACCAGGAGCTGCGTTTGCACAGTAGTGCAGGGAGGGGGTGGGGCCTCCGGCGAGATGCCGGCTTTTCAAAAATATTTTTAGAAGGGGGGCTGTGTGGCCCCCCTTCTTTAGTATTTTTTGGGCCCTGGGGACCCCATCCCCCAGGGCCTGAGCATTTTTTTTTTATTAAAAAAACGGGAAGGGGGCCGTGTGGCTCCCCTTCCCTGGGCCACTATTGGCCCCGTGGACCCCATCCCCTGGGGCCTGGCCTCGTTTTTATAACTTTTTTTCCGAAAGGGGGGCCGTGTGCCCCCCCTCCCGTGGGCCACTTCTGGCCCTGGGGACCCCATCCCCCGGGGCCTGGCCAGTCTGCTTTTGTTTCAGGAGGGGAGCCCGTGGCCCCCCTCCCGGGCCACTTCTGGCCCCAAGGATCCCATCCCCTGGGGCCAGCCCTCATGTTGGGGACCGCGGGGGAGCCTCAATGCCCCCGCGGTCTCTGCCGGCTCCCCGCCTCCTGCAGGGGCCGGCATTGCTTTTGGGCATGGGGAGCTGCTGACATGCAGCTCCCCTTGTTCAAAAGCCATTCTGCTTTGCTTCTTGGAGGCTTCCAAGAAGCAAAGCAGTGTTTGCTATGGCAGGGCGGGAGCTGTGTTCCCGCCCTGCCATAACAAACGGCAATGTCCCGGGGGTGGCCACCCCAGGACATTGCAGGAGCCAGCCCTGTGGGGTGGCGGTTCCCAGGGCCAAGGAGGGCTCCAGGAGGGGGGCCGCGCAGCCTATCCTAACTGTTTAAAGCCCCGGGGAGGTGATGGTCCCTGGGGCCGGGGGTCCGCAACGGACCCCCGCATTTTAATGAAGAGTGTCCCGGGGAGGTGGTGGTCCCCGGGACAGTGTGGGAGACTCGAGGCCCCCACACTTTGTTTTTCAAAATAGCCCCGGGGAGGTGGAGGTCCCTGGGTTTTGGGGGGCCCGTGAGGCCCCCCCGACCTAAATAAATTATAGCCCCGGGGGGTGGCGGTCCCTGGGTCTTGGGGGGCTTGCGAGGCCCACGCGACCTAAATAAATTATAGCCCCGGCGAGATGGCAGTCCCCGGGGCTTGGGTGGGCCCGCGAGGCCCCCAGCCCTAAAATAACAATACCCCGGGGAGGTGGCATTCCCCGGGGTAGCGTGGGGGGGCAGGATCCCCCCTACACATTTAAAAAAAGGCCCTGGGGAGTGGTGGTCTCCGGGTCTGCGGGGGCCCCCACGGGCCCCCGCTACATTATTAGGTATTGCCCCCAGGACCTGGCAATTCGGCCGATTTTTTTTGTTTTTATCCTTTTTTTTACTGTTTTCTTGTGACCCGGTTTTACCGAGTCACAAGATGGCTGCCAACACTTCCTGGTTTGGAGTGTTGACATGCAATCAGAATCAAGCTCGTGCTCTGGAGGGTTCGCGAATCCTCCTCGGCCCACAGATATCGATATTTTTATTTTTTTAATTTCTCGAAAGAAATGCGCGGGCGCGCTTGCATGCGCAGTTTTCACAAGGATTAGCGAGACGGTGAGGAAGAGGAGGAGGGCTGCCCGGGGACGCCGCAGTACAGGTAAGTGGTTTTAAATTTATTTTTTATTAATGTTTAATTACTATTATAATGGGGGGTGGAGGCGGGTGGCGTAGCGGAGCTCCACGGAGTTCCACGGAGTTTGTTTGTGACTCCGTGGACCTCAGCGTAGCCCCGATATGCACACTATGCCCAGGGTTAATATTAACCCACTCACAGCAAATGTACTCTACTCATTTGCTACATACTAACCCTACACAAAGTTCAATGTTTCAGCACCCACTACAAAACTCCACAAACCACACCTAAACACCCTTCTACCCCAGCTACCACACATTTGCACCATCACTTACAAACAGTACGCCACTCCCTGCTCTAATTGCCCCAAACAGACCCCTTTTTGTCAATAACAAACCTATACACAGCTTTTCACCCACCAACACCCTTCTCTTCTTTCTACCACAATAACACAACCAGACAGCACTTACACCACCCTGCACCACACATATTACCTCTTTGAGCAATCAAATCTAACACTAACACTCTTACTTCGAGGGGCATATTCACAAGGAGCTATCGCCGAATTAACGGCACTTTATCGCAGCCAAAGTTACCCCCCATTCTCAAGCCGATGTTAACAGCCCACAGCACCAGTATATCCACGATAGCAGCCGCAAAAAACATCGCCACAGAGGACCCTCGCAAATATCGCTAATGAGATGCAGAGTAGGCGTTCCCATGACAAAAGCAGAGACAACAGCACACTTCAACATTCACAACGACCAGCCACATCCGCGATAAAAACACAAAACAGGCAATAAGGCGCGTTAGCGTCAGGAAATCTACACCTGCTCTGACCTGGTGTAAAGTCGGACGGCAGCCAGCACCACAAAAGGGAGCACAGCCCAGGGCCACATCCGAAGGGCAACAGATGCCATGGAGCCATGGAGCCACCCATCATGCGGCCCGGACACCCAAGAGGGCCACAACACCCACTGACACCACCCCAGGACCCCAACCCACACCCGGAACCCCCCCGGACCACCACAGACGCAGCGCAGACAAAGACAGCAGAACCCCAGGAAACGTACCAGCCGCACAGACCCAACATCTGACAATGTCACTGTCCACTACAGGCTGAAAGGGACAACCAACCTACGCATCCTGACCATCATCGCCTAACAGGCCTACGGCAACAACACAGCGGACAACCAACATCTCACCCCACACAAAGCTGATGGCGTGGCTGTACCTGTTGGCCCCTGGGACCCCCATCCAACACCCGCCAGAGTCGGAGGAGTCTCACAGCCAGCCACATCCAAGTCCCCCACACCTGTCCTGGACATCACCATCACCCTGGTACCCCAGTCCCCATATGTACAACACAATGCGCAGGATCTGCTGCAGACCAAGCAAGGACCATACGCCATAGCAGGATGCACGCACGTGTTGGGGGCAATACACAGCACACATGTACTACCTGTGCCCCCTGGTGACATAGCACACAATCACCGCAACAGGAAGCACACGTCTTACACCAATGTGCAGGCAACAACAGAACACCGTGGAACACCCAACTATGTTGCCTCCAAATACACAGCCAGTGTGCATGATTCCTTCATCCTCCGACAGTCCATCATCAACCAGCGTTCCCAGGATGGCAACAAGGAAATGTACAGCCCCTTGGCAATATACAAATGAACATCCCACACACCTCAACACCACAACCATGCAACTCACAACTCTGGCAATGCACACGTCACAAAATCTCATAGAACAGGCACAACAATATGCCCACCCACCAGACACGACAGAACAACTTACAATGTCCACATGGGCAAGCCCTGAAAATGAGCCAGCAACAGCATGGCACCTCAGCCACATACTAGCCGAATGTGGGGAGAGGTGGCAACCAGGCATGTGTGAAGGATGCAGTAGAACCATGATTGGGAAAGTACACAATGCCAACAGTGCCGGAGATGTGCTGGACACCTCGCAGTATGCAGAACACACCCATATCCATGGCGACATACACCGCTTGCGTATGGAGCGTAGTGGGCAGTGGATGCCACTATGTCACCACAGCCAGTGGGGGTCCTCGCGGAAATGTTGCCTGTTACGCCACCCCTAAGCGTCAGCGGAGTGGGATGGCCCGGCGTACGCCACACCAGCATAGGGGTGTGAATAAAAACCATGTAGGCCTGGGCGTGGTCCACTTCCAGAAAGACCCACGTCTCTGCCAGGGTGGCGCCTCCCACCCCGCGACGAGGCCAACGCCATCCTCGTGTGCGGAGTTGCCTGCGATGCCGTGCACCTGCCGGACCCCGGCACGCTGGTCCACGAACCCGTCAGGCCAGCCCCTGCGCAGCCAGGCCACACTGATCACCTTCCGACACCGGCGTGTGTCAAGGAGGGCCCACCATGTGCCGGCGCAAGCCACAAGCCCGAGGCCCGAGACCTTGGCAGCCACCTCAGACCATCACGGCTGCCATGACACCAGCCCGCTTTATTCCCTTTTCGTTGACGTACTCCACTGCCGCACCAGGACTGCTCTTCGGACCAGTAGGTCCCACATGTGGAACTGTGTCTTGAGTCATGAATGGCAGTGACCCCATATCCCGGCCAGTGGCCACAGCACCAGACCCCCCCAGTTCAGTGAGGCATAGTTCCATATGGGTATCTTGCCACACGTGGTGCCACTAACCCTGTCCAACGCCAGGCTGCTACACATGGTGCCACTAACCCTGTCCAACGCCAGGCTGCTACATGTGGTGTCACTGAACCTGAACTACGCAGGCCGGTGGGGCCATCCAACCTATGCCGGCGACACTCGGTGAATGGGCCGTGCTGACCGCTGCCTCAGGCCTACACCACGGTCAGGTAGGTCACACATTTGGAACTGAGCCTTGATTACACCATGGCAGTGAACATTATTTAAGGCAGAGAACTATTCACCATACACCCTTCAATGTGGTGGCAACAAGTCTGTGCATGGCATCCCAACCACACGTGTCTGTGGGCCTACGCGGACCACTGCCCTCGGCCTACGCTGCGCTCAAGTGGGATCCCAGAATTGGAACTGAACATCGGTAATTCAGAAGGCTGAATACATGTCTTTGCACGCACGGAGGGGCGTAAGAGGATGACGCGTTGCAGGCCGGAGGTAACAGGATCATCGTCACGGAGGTGATTGAACACTACCGACAACTGCCACTGTGTCACTAACTCTGTGCCTCGCGAGCCAACGACACGTGGCTGTGGGCCACTGCTGACCGCTGCCTCCGGCCTACACTGCGGTCCAGTAGGTCACAGCGCCTTGATTTGGCATTCTTGGAGTTCACATCTGTGTACAGGCATCATCGCAGACTGCATCCCCTCCCAGCACCTGTGCCACTGAGTTTGTTCCCCGACATTCATGGACACTCACTGGTCGTACATTGGGGGCGTCTGAGTCTATGGACATGGGGCTAGTTTACATCCTCATGTAGCTGATCCCTATTTGTTGGTGAAAACGAGGGTTGCGCTTTCCACTCCTCCATTTGCTGCTTCCAGATAACATCAGACCTTCCGCATCATGCCCTGGAGGACACCTTCCACTGTCCCCCGAAACCCTCTGCAACATACACCTCGGACATTGATGGGGACCCGCTCAGGTCACAAGGCCCATCTGACTGCACCGCAAGTCACCGTCCCGTGGCTGGGTCCCTGTGCCGGCCACAGAGCATCCGAGGCCACTAACTCTGTGCTGGTCAGGCCTGGGACCCCTTCTTCTGAGACATTGAATGGCATCTGTAGCGATGGTTTTGGGGTCATCAACGCCATGTGTCTGTGGCCCTGCGCTGTCCGCCTCCTCCGGCCCCAACTGCGGGCCACAAGGGCCCACACATGGCATCGAGTCTTGACCGGCCCGGACGTCGCATCACCACAGGAGGCACACGCCACCACCGCAAGGACCACCTTCAACCGCCATCTGCCAGAGTCGAAAGGGTGGTCCAGACAGACCTACGGAGTTGCCCAGACCTGTCGTGGATGCCATCATCGGCCTGCTGCCCTGCTCAGCACTTCAGGTGCCAGTGACTCAGTGCACCGCAAGCCATTGTCCATTACTGATTGAGTTTTGTGCTGTTGTGAGGTTGCGCAGCAATGTCACCTCATGCAGTGGGGAAGACCTGGGACCATGAGGAGGAGGATGTGTCAAGTGTGCGGACGGGAGAAGGCACAGACAATGGGAGGGCAGGTGGCAGCAGCCGCAAGGCAGGAATGCAGACTGGTGGCGGTAGTCAAGCTACAGACCCAGATCTGATACTGGGTATTGCGCTGTGGACTGCGGACGCAACTGTCACCTCAGGCAGTGTGGGAGACCTGGGACGTTGATGAGGAAGTTGATGCAGGTGTACCACACCCCACTGCATCTGCATCAGGACTAACCCGAAGGGACACAATCCTAGCAATTCCTTCACATGAGCGCGCTCTTCTCTAGTGCCCCTACCTCAGTGCACTGCAACTCACGGAACGTCCAGACTGAATATTGGGTGACCTCTGTCCTTACTCCGGACCCTCCATCTTGCTCTGCATTTGACTCTGTTATGCTGGTGTTTTCTGTTTCCATGACACTGGTGTCCACTTTTCAGGTTGTGCGGGTTGGCTTATACTCACCCCACACACATCCAGCACAGGCATCACTGTACATGTGGCCCTGCCAATAAAGGGGCAGGGCGCACGTGCCCGTGGCCAGTTCAACATGATATGTGCATGTGTCTCTGTGGATGTGTGGGTCTCCTTTGTGGGGTGTAGGTGGTCCCTGAAGAGTATTGGACACCCACGTATGTGTTCTACTTCACATTTCATGGGTTAGACAACACCCTCACCTGTTGGGCCACCTCCTTTTGGCGTTTGGCCACCTGGAATTGGGGTGCCATGTGTGGGTGGGTGACGTGTTGTGAGGCAGCCGTGATTGCGGGTGCTTCATGCTGTGTGGTCTGTTGCAGAGTCTGGGTTCTCCTCTGAGTAGCTTGTCTGCCCTGGTCCTGGTGGTGGGTTGTGTGGGATGTCCATGGGCTGTTGTAGGGCGTCGGTGTCGGGGGTGTGGTGTTCGTCTCCAGCATCACTGATGGGTTGTCTGTTCAGACCTGCTGGAGGTGTTGTTTGTCCCTCTGCATTGTGAAGGGGAGGTGCATGTTGGCATTGTGTTGGCGCCTCGTTCTTGTCGACATGCAGACTGTGTGACAATGTACATTGTGACTGTTTGGGCGGTTTTGGCTATTTGAGTTGGGACAGTGTACATTTGGCCTACATGGCTGATGTGGGGTTGTAGGGGTAGATGTGCATCTCACAGTTCCCTGCTCTGTCCAATGTGATTGTTCTGTTTCTGCGCCTGGGTGGACCCAGTTGTGTCCCCTGTTCTGCAGTGTGGGTGTTGCACTTTGTGCCACATTGTCATGGTATGTGCTGTGATTGCTATGTGTGTGTGCTGCAGTGTGCTACGGGGATGGGGGACATGTCCCTGGGTAATTGTGGATGTGCAGTGTGCTACACCTCATTGTGCATGTGTGGCATTGTGCCTATCACCCCCCATCCCCCCAGTCCCTGTTGGATCCTCACCCTGTTGTTGTTGTGTCAGGTCCTGTCGAGCTGTGTCCGTACTCCCTACTCCTTGCACCCTCTCCACACTGATGACTGTGGCCTGGCTTTCCTCCTGCTCCTCCTGTGTCGCAGGACTGCCACCTCCTGTCGCCGTTGCTGCCTTCCTGTTGGCAGCGGGTTTGTGCCTGGTTTAGGTTGTCAGGTCCTGCCGGCGCCTCTTGGCCTCCTGGGCTCTGCGACTGCATTCCAGGCAGTCTGCTTGTGGGTTATTTGCTGGTAGTGTTCTGTCGCCTCTGTGGCCTTGGTCTTGTTTTCCTGCGGTCTGCACCCCGTCTTCCTCTCCATTTTCTCCTTGGCCTTCCCCGACCCACTTGTTCCTTGCTGGTGGTCTGTGGGGGTTGTGGTGTTCGCGTTGCCCTCTGCGCTGGGTCAGGGTCATGGATGTTGCTACGTGCTTTGGCTTGTTTCTGGTGTGTTGTGCCTGTGGTTTTTATGGTGCAATTGCCCGCCAGACGTGTGGGAGTTGCAGGCCTGAGGCTGCTTTTCGCAGCTTTTTGTACCGCGATTGGCCTCATCGCATGATTTCTCTCGTTCGCGTTTCGCATTTTTTGGGCGTGCTGTTGATTTACACGCTGGCATTTGACGCGTTATCTGGTGACTATCGCATGCTACTGCCTTGTTGTGAATTCCACGTTGACACGGGGTTATTTTCCAGTGATAGGCTGCGTTATTGGAAGTTGCATTACGCTACACTTGCGGTAGTTATCACACGTTCTTGTGAATATACCCGCTAGTCTTCTAGTTCATCACCTCTTACACACAGGCGCAGCTCGTGCAGGTAAGAGCGGTGGGGTGGGGTTGGGGGGGTCGACAGTCAACGACGAGGGAAACTTAAATAAAAAAAAGAAAAACACCTATCTTGCGCTTGCCGCATTGCCAAGTCGGTGATGCGGCGAGCGCAAGATAAGTGGTTTTATGTTTTTTAATTTACGTTTCCCTCGTCGTCGACTGTCAACTCTCCCCCACCACCTAGCCCGCCTTCCCCACTGCTCTTACCTGCACTGGCTGTGCATGCTTACACACCACATACACTCTATTCACAAACACATCACAACCCCTTTTACCTTACAACTTCCACTCACCAACAATACTTTACATACAGATCCTTCTCAGGAAACAAATACATCAGCACCTCCTTTCACTACTCCTCAAAAACAAAATATAACACATACCAGATCAATAAAATCTCTCACGCACAACACCTCATAATACTTTCCATCACAAACTACAAACATACACCCACTCCCACCTTCCAGACTACACAAATGATACACACCATGAACAAACTCCAACGCCAAGATTTATTTCTTCCCCCATATCTAACACATATACAGCAACACAGCAACTCTCTTTTAAGCACCTCTCATCCATTGGACAATTTAGAACCTTTCTTCATGACCCACATGTTGCACCACCACCCCTAACTCATACACCAAAACAAAATAAGCAACATGCCACTCCTCACAATTTCGCTTCTCCATGTCTACTGCACAACAAGGCTACACTACAAAAACAATACACATCAACTCACTCTCAACCACCATCTCCACCATCTACACACGCAGACCCATCAAAAGACCTTCTTAGCCTGCTGGACGAGAAAAACGATACAGAACAGCTGCAGTATGGCGATTCTCATACAGCTAATAGTAGCACTAAGGACACACCTGCAACAAACCCACAAAATAATGCTCACTCTTCTACAAAACAAAGTCACACTATCACCAAAGAACATTCTCTAAAATACCTGCTAATAAATGCTTGATCGCTCTCTAAAAACAAGCATCACATCTACAACATTCTCACTGAAACAAAACCTGACATACTCTTCATAACTAAATCATGGTTAGGAGTTGATATGACTCCAATGTTGCATGAAGCTGTTCCTCTAGGCAATCAAACTATCACGCAAAATTGTATAGGCAAAAGAGGAGGTTGCCTAGCTGTTCTGTTCAGGCAAAGATTAAATATCACTAAAGCTGACAACATCTCCATACAAGATTTTGAGGCCCTCTTCACAGATGCAACCCTACACCACCTTCCTCCTGTACCTTCCTTCTCCTTTACAGACCACCTCCTAGCAATGCAACATTCCCAGACACACTTCTAGTCACGGTTTCAAACCTGATAACACTACTATCCAACCTATACATTCTGGGTGAACTCAACATTTGGTTTGACAAACCCAATATGCTCCATCCGAAAACGATCATCACTGGCCTAGACGCACTGAACCTACATCAGATCATCCACAAACCCACACACATTGCTGGACACATTCTAGATGTCATTTGTGCAAATACAGAAGTAGTTACCTTTCAAACAATAACTCCACTCACATGGTCAGACTACCATTTGCTTGCTTTCCAACATAAAACAACACACAGCAACATGCCTAAAACCATCTTGCTTGCATTCACCTATCGACCTTGGAACAAACTCAGTTTTGAACACTTAGAAACACAGCTAACATCCAGCACAGATCTAGACACACTAAATTCTGTTAAAAAACTATATGAATGGCTACAGGAAGCTTTTGATATCCTAATACCACTAAAAATGACACAACAGAACAAAAGAAAACAGACCCTTGGAGAAATACAGAGATAAAAGAGCCAAAATAACAAATTAGAAAGCTGCAGCGTGCCTGGCTAAAAAAAACACCAATCAAGACAAACTTTGTCTACCGAAACTTAACAGATTATACAAGTCAGCCATCAAAAAAGCTAAAAAAAAGATAGTATTCAGACAGAATTCAAAAAGCTAAATGTGCAAATAAAGAATACTATAAACTTCTCACTGAATTTCATAAACCAAATTGTCTAGAAGGAGCCCATCCCATTACTCAAGATTTCACAGACAAACTGGCAAATCATTACATGGCCAAATCAGAATCATTGGACTCATATTTAAAACGAAGAAAAATCACCAGCACCGACCCTTTTCCAAAACAACAATCCAAGAATACGCTAACCCAGCCTCTCCATTCCTTCCAACAAATTTTACATGATGAATTTATGGACCTGTTCAAATCAAGCAGGCCTGCCGGCAGCCCTTCTGACCCGTGTCCACCACAAACCTTCACGAGATCTCTTCTAACAAACTCTGTTCCTACACCAGTAAGAAGAATCATCAACAATTCCTTAACTACTGGAATATTTCCAGAAGAACTAAAAAAGTGATACATATGCCCATTAATGAAGAAAACAAACCTGGACCCGAGGAACCCCGCTGAACCCCGACAACTACAGACTAATTACAAATGAACCTTTCCTGGGCAAACTGATAGAAAGAGCAGCATTCACCTAGATTTCACAATTTATTGAAGATAATGCCATACTTTCAGACTTCCAAACAGGATTCCATCCAGGAAGAGGCACAGAATCTGCCCTCATTGCCATCTGGGATGACCTTAAGAACTCAGTTGACCTGAACAGGGTTGCTGCACTACTTCTCTTGAACCTCTTAGCTGCCTTTGACACGGCTTACCATGACACTCTGATACAAAGATGCTACGAAGCCGGCATAGAGGGGATTGCTCTAGACTGGATCACATCCTACCTTCACAACAGAACTAATTTCATTCATACCCCCCTTTATCTTCTAAACCATACTTCACAAAAGCAGAGGTCCCTCAAGGCTCTGTCATCTCACCCATGCTTTTCAACATCTACATGAAGTCATTACCAGCACTAATCAATCAATTTCATCTCACATGCTATAATTATGCAGATGACACACAAATACTCCTTCAACTGGAATGCCCCGTAGACATTGGAAACTCATCAGTTTTCAGTTGTCTCAGAGCCATGGATCGATTGATGAAATGGAACCATCTCAAATTGAATGCTTCCAAAAGGGAAATTCTCATGTGAGGCGATTGGAAAAATTATGACCCACTTGCCGCATAGCCTGATGATCTGGGAACACCGCCTAAAGTATCAAAGGAAGTAAGAAACCTCAGAATTACCGTGGACTCCAAGCTATTAATGAAGGCCCAAGTGGACAAACTAGAAAGAACAAGCTTCATTACTATAAAAACTCTGCGATGCATCTTTCCCCATCCAGGATTTCCACACAAAGTCCAGGTTGCCATCTCTCTTGTTCTGTCCAAACTTGATTACACCAACAGCCTCTACCACCGATCACCTTTAACAACTATGAAAAGACTACAACAGATTCAGAACTCTGCTGCCAGACTACTCTTACATGTAAAGCCACAAGCCCACATCTCCCCTGCCTTGAAAGCCCTACATTGGTTACTGGTTGCCAGAAGATCCACATTCTAGCTGCTTTCTATCACCCACAAAGCGATACATGGAATAGGGACGCTTTTCATCAGGAATAAAATTACCAAATACATTCAATAAAGGAACCTCCACACTAGACTGGCACTTCGCCTCAAAATCCCAACATACAAAAAAAAAAACATTGGTGGCACATCCTTCTCTGTTCAAGCAGCCAAACTATGGAATTCTTTACGCCCAAACATAAGATTCACGGATAACCACCTTATCTTCAAAAGAGTACTCAAGAATTGGCTCTTCCCCACATAACCCCCATAGTCAAACATAAATATACAGCATATCCCTTTGTATATAAGCATTTATTTGGACTATAGATGTGTACCTACATATGTGTATTGCTTTGTATAAACGTGTATAATAATTATGTTTTTAAAGATGTAGTTGTTCGTTTGTTCTGCTTAACAAATGCACATATTACTTATAGTTACATTATTCTATGTTTAACATGTATATAAGTGACTGCATAAATAAGTAAATCTTTTATCATAACTATTTATCTGCAATTGCTTCACTATTGAATTATAAAACAAAATAAAAAAAAGTATAAACAAATCCATTTAAAGACCTGCAACACTTGAAAGCCTGAGCTTATTAAATGCAACTGTGATCTACATAAATTCCAATCCTTATACATATATACCTTTCATGTACTTATGTTTCTTTATATTTATTACTTTGCTTCTAATTCACCATATCCAGTGCACTACCCTAAATCTTACCCTATATCTTTCGCAATATATCCTCTACCTCCACTCTGACTCATCTCAAACCTCATTCTACTACTCTCGCCAATTCACTACCCTATTTCTCACCCTATACCGCTCTCAATATATCCCTTACCTCCACTCTCTCATTCATCCCAAAACCCATACCACTACTATGATCCCCAAAATAACCCTTTCTAGACTCTTCCCTCCTCTACCCCTCCTTGCATCATCTCATACCTCTTTTACTATTCAGATCTCATAAACAAGCCTTTCTAAACTCTTTTCTCTGACTCTTCCTCCTCCACCTCCCCTTTACTCATCCCAAGCCCTCTCCTACTAATATGAACTCAAAAAAAAAAGATAAAAAACGTTTTTAGACCCTTCCCTCTTCTATCCCTCCACTATTCCTTTTCAATCCAAATAACAGACTAACATGTCCACCGCTCAAATTATTTGCAAATTTCCCTATACTAATTCCCCAGTAATCCTGTTTGGGTTCCGGAGTAGTGTGCTACCCACCAAAAAGTGCTTCAACACCTCATCAGGGGTAGCAAGCGCTATATAAATGCAGACCTTTCCCTCTTCTATCCCTCCCCTATCCATTTACAATCGAAATAACAGACTAACATGTCCACCGGTCAAATCAAATTAATTTTATATTTCTCTACACTAATTCACCACTAATCCTTCTTAGGTTCTGGAGTAGCTTGCTACTTGCCGAAAAGTGCTTCAACACCTCATCAGGGGTAGCAAGCACTACATAAATGCAAACTCTTTCCTCTTTCATCCCCCCACTATCATTTTTAAATCCAAAAAACAGACTAACATGTCCACCTCTCAAATTAATTTCATATTTCCCTACACTAATTCACCACTAATCCTTTTTTGGTTCAAACCTATGGCACGCATTAGGGCCAGTTCATCTCTAACCCAACCCTTCCCTGTTACCCTGGGCACACAACAAGGATACCCCCATCCCCACTGCTCTTTATCATAGTGATGGACTCACTGGTCCGGCATCTTCAAAAAGATCACTTGCATCGAAGCCTACAATTCCATCCCGGACCCCTTCTTACATCTCTCTATGCTGATGATGTGTTTGTTTGGCACCCAAAAGAAAATCTTGCCTCCCCCCCTCCCTCCTGTGAGAGGTGGTCCATTTCGGGGGCCACTCGGGCCTTCGACTGGTCTAAATCCAAACAATTTCCCCTCACTGAGTCCACCACTCCCTCTCAGTGTGAATTCCCATAGGCTTGGTGCGACGGCCTGGTCAAATACATGGACATCTACCTACACTGGTACAAAGAACAAGTGGTGCACTTGAATTATGGCCCGCTATAGACATGCTGACCATGCAGGTGGAGCAGTGGATGCGACTGTCAATGGGCAGACTGATTGCGATTATTAAAATGGCGACCTTCCCCCGCTTATCTCTCTCAAAACATCCCAGTCCCTTTAGCTAATTCCTTCTTCACCACACTATGTAGCCTTTTGTTAAACTTATTTGGGCCGGTAAGCAGCCCTACGTTCACTGGGACACGGTGGTCCTCCCATATGAGAGGGGCAGATTTGGGGTGTCACATTTCCATGTTTATTATTAGGCAGCGCAATGCCAATATTCACACCATTGGTTTCACGCAGATGCCAGGCTCCCATACACTAAACTTGTAATTGACCAGGCCGCACTAGTACCCTTAGCCTCTATCCCGGCAAAAAGGATTCCCCTAGAGGCTCGATGATGTACAAACCCTGTCCACTACATGCTGGGCCTTGCGAAAACTCAAGTTGGGAGCCTCCTTGCTCCACTCACCTTAATCAGACAACCCCTGGCTCCCCAACACCTGCGAGGCCTTGGTTAAGCGCACCATGACGTACTACAGCCTCCATACGTTCAGACCTCTTTCCCGATGGGCACATCATCTCACACTCCACAGACAATTGCTTCATCGTGGCCTCCATCATGGACCACTTTGTGATGCACTGTTTGTACAGTGCATTATGAGCGCAAATCCTGACACATCCATTGGCACCTGACAAATGAACACCTTTGAAGCTGGTGGAAGGTCATGATAACGGCACCCAGCGGGTGTCAAAATTATACCACACATGTGTAGCTTTACTGTCTTACCAACTGTTTTGGGAACATGACCTAGGACGCCAGTTAACAGACAAAATATCGGCTGCCTGTTGTACACAAACACACCTCGTCTCTCCCAATCGCCGTCATAAACTCTGACATTTCAAATTCCTACTCAGGGCATACATTACTCCTAATGATCAGCATAAATTCAACCACACGAGATCTTCAGACTGCCCCAAATGCCATAACACGGAGGCTGATTTCCTGCACATGGCTTGGGCATTTAGACACATTGCAATCTTATGTAACGAAGTCTTTTCCTGACTGGCCCAAATGGTTGAGGTGGACCGCGACCCAGACCCACTCATGGCCTTTCTGGGGTACGTACAAAGCCTCCAGAAAAGCAATCGACGATTCACAGCAATTGCCCTGTGGAGGAGGGGCGCTGGCTGGAATGAAAAAATTTTAATAAATAAATAACACTTACCTTGCCGCTGGGTCCCACGTCTCTGCTCCTTCTCTCTTGGGTCCGACTCCAGGAACAAGAAGGCAGCCAGGTTCCCTCCCCTACGCCAATCACAACGCTGCAATGCAGCATTGTGATTTGTCTGAGGGCCATGACATGGCGCTCAGCGAGGGGCTGGAGGGGTGGGCATGTTCTCCATGCAGGCTGTAATGCAGTCTGCATGGAGAACAGGGAAGTGCGCTTGACTGTTTCAGGCGTCCCGAGAGGGCCGACCAAACAGTCATTGCACACTTAGGAGTGGGCAAACCACTCCTCCCCTGCTCGCAGCCGCGTCCTGCCCACTCACACAAAGCTGCTGCAGCAGGAGGAGAAAATAAAATGATAATAACATTACGTTATTATCATTTCATTTTTTCCTTTCTTAACTGCTGAAGAGTAGTGGGGCGATGATCCTCTGCCTTAGCAGAGGAACCGCCACTGCGAAAGACATATAGCAACCCCTCCGTACCTACTGCTATCAGTGAGTGATGACTCCCCTGAGCTCTCAGAATGCGAATGCTTTAACATCTTGCCAAACCCCACACCCCACATCCTCTTGTCCCAATTCCGGGTCAGTTTCCCCCATTGATCTCCCCTGATGCCCCTGGCACACCCTTGGCACAGTGTGTTCTCTGTGCAGGCTCCCAACGCACCCACCCCTGATAGACTCATGGCTTCTACACAACGCCACAGTAAGTGTGCAGGTCTCTGAAACATACAATTCACCGTGCTATCTGTGGACAAATATCATTTTGTGACTATTTTTATTGTTTTTACTGCTTAATTATGTTCTTTGACAATGTACCTGCACGTCATGCCTGTTTTGACTCCCTGTGCCACGGAAGCTTGTAGCATCTCAACAAGCATGTACCGCCCCCCCCACCCCTCTCGCTTCCCATATTGTGGCGATTGTCTTCTCATCCACTGATTATGCATAGTTCCTTCGCCTGTATGGACATGTTTCAATCTACTTTATTCGATGCACCAGTTTTATTACCATGGTGCACTGTTGTACTTCGTTATCTGCATGTACCATAGAAAATCAATAAATTGAGCTGCAGAGCGTAACTGTATTTTATTAATGAAGATAAAAGATAACAATGGCGTTTAGCTTCATAAAAATCATAAAATGCAACAGAGTTTGTGATGAAAGTTTGTCTAAAGAACAACAGCAGGCAAAATAGTATACCATATATTAAAACAATCATCAACTGAAAGCAAAGGGTGCGGCAGGGTGGAGATATTCCTGCTTTTTACTAAAAAAACATAACTGAGATATATATAAAAATAAATTGGATAATAGCAATAGCTAATAATGCGGCCATTGACTTGCATTAAATTTAAAAATCAATACACTTATTAATGAATGCATATAGATATTGTAGTCCATACGTAAGCTGCAAACATAAATGAAAAATTAATTACATGAAATATGACTGACTAGAGCTACTCAATAAATAGACTATATATTCAAGTTCAGTGTCAGCAGCGAGCAATTCCAACAGGGCAATTTAGAGTTGAGCGGTAACAGGAGGTCAGCTATAAATTGGCAGAGCTCCTGCTCCACAGAGCTTGCAGCCCCCCTGCCTCATTTAGAGGTGAAGCACCTCTTGGGTTACAGACAGTAGAGCCTCAGATGGCTTCACTATTGGAAACCCTTGACCTGGCACTCTGTCCACCCCAGTACTGCCAAGTCATACTGGTGATCACTACATCCTAATTAGGATGGTGCAACCATCACTGATTTTAATTGCTAGGCTACTGGGTCCTCCATGAAATATAAAAAGGATCTTGGCAAGGAATGAAACAATGTCCCTGAAGCACAGGGAGAATTTATTTTTTTGCTTTTTTGAGAGTTTGATTCTGAAAAGTAAATTGTAATGCAGTGTGAAAAAAAACATGAACCTTGTCGGCATTTAGTTACAATGTATCCCCTTACTGCTGGGGGTTTAAGCCTGCTATGGATATGAAACCTGTCTGAGTTTATAATCAGTGTGCTATAGATTATAAGGAACTGAAATCTTTATATTGTCTTATCTGAATGAAAACTGCCTTGTTTCTATTACTCTGTGCTGGCGGTGGGGATTGCTGCTTCCAACCTATAAATAGGTACAGATATATTACCTACTGGCGGTCGCCAGTAGGTAGTGATAGTTGGGACCAATTTTCCAATGGCAAAAGTGTTTTTTATTGTGCTAATAACTTTGGCGCCATTTGACGAATGCTTCACGAAATTGTCAAAACTAGTTTGCCACACACTTTCTCTGCTGTCTGGGAAGTTTCAGGGAGATTCGTCAAGGGGGCTGAGAAAAAGGGGGGGGTCCCAAAATGCTTTTTTCCCAATGCAATTTCCCATAGGGATTTTAGACATGACGAGCCTGAACCCCTGAACGGAATTACACCAAATTTGGCAGAAAGGTAGATCTTGGTCCAGAAAGAGCCCTTTTTGTAATTTGGTGTAAATCCATTCAGTAGTTTTGAGTTATTTAAGAAAAAATATTTATGTATGTCGAGGGATGCGGATTCTCTGTGGATCCGACATATCCCATGATGAGATCTGATTGACTGCTACCACTTCAACTAGGAAGTGGTGGCAGCCAACTTGGGGCATCAGGACTCAGCTCAAGTCCCAAAACAATTGAAAATAAAACAGAAGGGGCAGGATCGGAATCCCCAGAACCTCTAGGTCTGGGGCCTAAAATGTTTGTTTTTAAAATTTTACTACGAATTTGTGGAAAAATACAAAAAAAAGAAAACAAGCGCAGGTTCCCACGCTTGTTTTTTTTTAATGCTCTCCGGGTGGACCAGGTCCTGGGTGCATAATTGGCAACATGATTGGGGTGGGGGAGCTTGTGGCCCCCCTCCTTGGGTTGATTTTGGCCCTGTGTACTCCATCCCTCTGGGCCTGGCCCTATTTTTAATTGGGAGGGGGGCATGCAGCCCCCTCGCGGACCAAGTGCGGCCCTGGAGACCCCATCCCTCAGGGCCCAGCCTTTCTAAATAATTGGGAGGAGGCATGCGGGCCACCTCCCAGGCAGATTTCTGCCTCAGGGACCCCATCCCCTGGGGCCCGGATGCATTTTCAAAACAGATGGAGGACATGCGGTCCCCTCCCGGAGCCATTATTGTCCCTGGGTACCCTATTCCCCAGGACTGGCTGCTGCTATGTCCTGGGGTGCCCACCCCTGAAAAATAAGGGTTTCCCTTCCCGCACTGGCGCAGGCAGTGAGACCTGTGTTTGCTCTTGCTTGACGGGAGCAATTTCAAAGCTCCTGCCAAGCAAGAGAAAGCACGATGTCCATTCCCAGCTGGCGGAAGCTTAAAAAATTCTCCCAACAGCTGAGAGAGGCGTTCTGAACTGTTTCCCTGCCCTCAGTGATGAGGTCAGGGAAATAGAACTGAATATTGCTCCCATCCACAGGGAGCAGCATTTTTTGCTCCTCCGTGCTGGTGGGAACAATGCCACTGGAGGTGGGGAGCTGGCTGGAGCCGTGTGGCCCTGGGGCTCCCCCGCAGCGCCCAAGAAGAATATGGTGGGTGCCCTGGGTGGGCACCAGGGCTCCCACCCCTAGTTGGCCGGGCCCCGGGGAATGGGTCCTAGGGGCCGAAATCGGCCTGAGGAGGGGGATGGGGTACCCGGAGCCAATATCAGCCTGAGGAGGGGGGGTTGCGTGACGCCCCTCCCCCTTTAATAATTGGCCGACTCTGGGGGACGAGGTCCCCAGGCCAAAATTGGCCCAGGGAGGGGCTGCAGAACCCCTCCCCAATTAAAAATGTGCCGGGCCCCAGGGGTTGAAGCCCCCAGGGCTGAAATAAGCCCGGTGAGGGGGGCTGAGTGCCCCCTCTCCATTAATTAATTGTCCGGGTCCCGAGGATGGGGTGCCTGGGGCTGAAATCGGCTTGGGTGGGGGGGCTTCCATTTACAAAAGGTGCTGGAGGTGGGAAGTCAACAGGGACCATGGGGCCTTGAGGCTTCCCCATGGTCCCCAATGGTGGTGACTGGGTGCCCTGGGTGGGCTCCAGGGCATGCGCAATGAAGAGGCTGGGACCCAGGGGATGGGGTCCTAGGGCCAAAATCATTGCAAGGACCAGAGCTGCGTGGCTCCCTCCCCCATTTGTTGTTGGCCGGGCCCCGGGGGATGAAGTCCCCATGTCCGAAAATGGCCCGGGCAGGGGGTCATGTGCCTCCCTCCCCGTTCACAATATGGCCAGGCCACGGGAGATGGGGTCCCTGGGGCCAAAAGCGGCCCATGGAGATGGGCTGTGTGCCCCTCCACTAAAAAAATATGCAAGGGCCCCAGGGAATGGGGTCCCCAGGGCCTAAATCGGCCCAGGGAGGGGAACGCGTGCCCCTTCCCAACAAAATGTGCCAGATCCCAGTGGTATGGGGGTCCCAGGAGGTGAAATCAGCCCACGGAGGGAGGCTGCATGTGGGGGGTGGGTCGCATGACCTGGCCACAGACCAGGCCCTGCGGCCAACTACCCGCCGCGCACATCAAAAGGCAATGCGCAGCAACAGTTTGATTAACGTATGGTAACTAAACATTACTTTACGTTAAAAAAAATTCACTGAAAAAAACAAAGGTTACAGAGACATTATAATTAGGAAATAGCATTATAAAAGTTGAATTTCTCTGAAAAAACCAAAGGTTACAGGGCGTTATGATTCAGAAAAAGAATTACAAGAGCTTTAAACAAAGGTTACAGCGGCGTTATAGTTAGGTTCAAATTTTACATACACAAATTCATAGACATTCCACAGTTATAGTTAGAGTATCTCAAGTAACTATAATTTGTGCCCTAAGGTAACTATAACTCGCGCCCTCGCCATGCACTGCTAATTAACCCACATATTACATCTTCTATGACATCATTGATAACATCACTGCAACATTTGCTGTAAAATTAGTGATGAGAAAACTGTGCATGTTGGGGGTGCAAGTTATAGTTACCTTAGTGTACGAGTGCTGCATTTCATAAAGGAAGGGGGCATGTAGTTCTTCTCCCCGAGCCAATGTAGGCTCCAGGGAGCCCACACCTGGGGCCGCATTGGATAAGAGGAGGGAGATGCACCACCCCCTTCTCCAAGCCATTGTAGGCCCTAGGGAGCCCACTCCCGGGCCGCATTTATTAAGGGGAGGGAGGCATGCAGACCCTCTCCTGAGCCATTGTAGACCCTGGGGAACCCCCCCACCACTCAGGGCTGAAATGTTCAGAAAAGGGGAGGGAGGCCACGTGGCCCCCCTTACCGAGCCTTCAAAGGCCCCGGGGAGCTCACCCCCAGGCTGAATATTTTAATTGATGGAGGGGGGGCCACATGGCACCCCTCCCTGAGCCTTCTAAGGCCATGGGGAGCCCACTCCTGGGGCTGGCTCACAGCTGTGTCTTGGTGAGCCCACCCCCGGGACACAGCAGTTTCTTTGCCTGCACTGGTGTAGGCAGGGAAACTTGTTTTTGCTCCCTCCTGGTGGGAACATTTTCAAAACTCCCTTCAAACGGGAGCAAGCACTGAGTCTGCTCCCAGCGTGTGGGAGCTTTGATAATGCACCCGACCACTTGGAGCATACCTTTGATCTGTTTCTCTTCCTGCACTAATGTGGGCAGGGAAAGAAACCAAGAGATTGCTCCCGCCCGGAGAGAGTAGCATAAGTAGCTGCTCACTGTGGGCAGGAGCAATTCTGGAGAAAGTGCACACATTTGCCTTCACATTTTCAATCAAATATCTTGCATGCTAATGTTAATCATAGCTGTGCATGCCAAGCAACCTCTGAAGTGCTTGGCTTCACTGGCAAGCTTGGCAGCACTAAGCTAGAATCACAAGTAGCCAGCTCAGTCTAGAAGTTTACATTTCTTGGATCTTTTCTCAAAGTTTTTGTGCCCCTCTCAGGAGAATGCTGTAGACCTGCAGTGAGCTCATTGCTTCAGTTTCTGTCACATTTGTTCCATCAGTGCCTGTGTGTAAAGTTCTACACAAAACTCTAGGTGTTGCAGGTGGGATTCGATGCCCACTGTGGTAAAAGGTGAACCTTTGTCATTTTATCTCATGATATCACACTTTCTTTAATTTTGTGCTTATGAAACATGCTCAGACTACAAGTAGGTGGGCGAGTGGATTGGTCTTCAACACTAGGCAAGTTGTCTGGAGCTTTGTAGAGCTGGCAGTAGAAGAATCTTAGCTCAAGGAGAACTCAGGAGAAAAGGTTTCCTTTTAGCTTCTGCGTCTCTTAAGGTTATGAACTTAAACTCACTCTTGTTAGAGAGGAGGAAGGTTGGTACCCCTACGTATCAATTAGCCAAACCGCCTTGCTTCCTGTCCAATTGCATTATGGGAAAAATGAGTTAAGAGGCAGGGATAGATTAATTGATTACAAACAGATGGACTCTAAGGGACCAGTTCACGAAGCATTATTACTCGTAAATATACCATACAAATGCAAATGGCAGGGTTTACGGCTGGTACGCATTTACAAAAGGTGACCTATACCCATTTAGTTATGTGTAACTGAACACCACAACTTTATAAATCTATGGAGACGCGAAGAGCTTCATACAAGGGAAGGTAATTGAAGATCATGGTGTATGTGTTTGTGAATGACCACAAACTCCTCTGTGACTTATTCACATCCTTGAAGCCGTCACAGATTTGCTTCAGTAAATCGTTAGGGAAGGGGAAGGGAACACCCCGTACTTGCTGGCGGTGTAGAGAAAAGGATTACTCAATGGAGAAAAATCCTTTTCATAAGGAGAAAAATTAACAAATTAGGGTTGCCTTTCTTCTGTATGGAATTCTGCAGAATTGCACTCTGCATAGATATCCACATTGGAGAAACAGCAACCCCAATAAATGGCACATGACATTCTTGGATAGAGGCTGCTGGCACAACTTTCCAGACATGCTCTACTACTGTTTATTTGAAGGAGAAATTGTTCAGATTAATTGAGTGCAAAGTATCCATAAGTTCTAGTCAGTTTCCACATTCTGAATCAAAACATCACACAACACAGACTGATCCGAGATTTGGGCTGCATGGAAAAGACTTGCAAACATTCCTTAATTACAGCCGGTTGTAATACAAGACAACACTAGGAAGCCACTAAGTGCCCTACAGGAAGGGTGGCCCAGTTACATTTACAAGCCACAAATGGAATCCCATTGCCAAGATGTATGGGGAATATTATTATTTGGTCTAGACTGGTATTATGCTTACACCAGCCATGCCTTCCATTTATATATGCAAAGGGCCTTCTTGAACATTTTCCTGCTTGTGAAATCCCCTGAGAATTTTGCGGAAAATTAACTGTACTTTCAGGAAGTAGGTTCCTTATGCCTGGTACTGCAACCTCCATACCATGGAATAATGGAAATGATGTAGTGCCTGTAAACCTAATCTATTATGGCCCACATTAATCTTAAAATCGCCTCCTCCAAGGGCTTTTAAATCCAATTAGCATCAAAAGAAAAATCTCAATCAGCAACCATATCTGCAAAGCACAGAAAATTAGTCAGTAACATAATTGAAATACCAGGTTTAATTGTAAGTAAATTTCTCATCTTGGAGATGTTCCAAGCATCTTCACATTTGTTTCAGAATAAATCGTTGTCAGCCTGGCTAAACAATTTCATTCTAACTGCGGGGGGCTCCAGGCATCTGCAAGGGGCTTTCGAGCTAATCTTAATTAATCTGGCGCAGGGAAGTACACCATGTTCTCTCTCTGAACTTAACAAAGGTTGACCCAGTGACTGAAGACTCTCCAGTTGTGATTATCAGCAGTCCCCCAGAGCAGTGGCAGGATGCAATTCTAGTAAAATTCAGATTTTGCTTAGCACATTCCGTGCATGGAGTCTGAGAAGCTGTCTGCATGAACATCATCCTCCTCCAGCTGATATGGAGTAGCAGTGGTGATAACGGGCAGCCATAAATGGAAAATCACATCACAAGGATGAACTCTCCTTGTCCCTACAGAAGCCTCGCAACTGCCTCCTATTTGCTGCTGATGGGGCCAGGGGAAGAGCAAGCTGTGGAAGGTATGCATCTCTGCCAGAGCCCTGTGCACTGTTTTTAGGTCGAGCCTGGGCAGCGCAAGCGCTGCTCTGCACCATGTTGTATTGGAGTATAGAATAGAAGCCCCGCCCACTCTCCGCCCATATTTATCATTGGCTTGTGTCATTGCCCTTCGTAAATGCTGACTTTTGATTCGTTGATAGGCTTGTTAGCCCCTCCTTTGTACCACCTTGTCTTCATTTGTAACCTCCCATGAGGCCTGGCCCTTTTACTTCGGTTGTTACACGGTACGTCGTTTTTAGTCTGTAAGCACTTTTTTCTTTAATGCGTTTCTCCTCCTGCAGGCACGACATGCTTTCCTGCAACACTCAGCGTGCCATGCGGGCTTTCACTTTCGGAGCAGCCAGGGACAATGGCGGCTGCTTCTTTGAATAGGTCTCGCATTTACAAGAGTTTGAGCTATTGGCATTGTACATGACAATGCCTTTTATTTATGTTAATTAGCAAAACAGATAAATAAAAGGCATTGTTTTTTACAATGCCAATAGGTTAAACTCTCGCAAATGCAAGACCTATTGCATTGCAAATGCTCGTTCGTGTCACTTTCTTCATGACCCCTGAGACTAGAGGCTGCACTATAAATGCCGGGGTACCAAGGAGAAGCCAGGGGTAGCAGTTGCGATCCCAGGAAACCCTCATCGACACCCATGGTAGACTTTCAGAATAACTCTTCTCACTCGACCTTTGATTCCTTTGCCTCTGATTTACAGCGGAGTTATCAATGGTGCAGCAGGTACAGTGGCTCTGGGGCCTAGGGGTATGACATGCCTTCCTCATCCCAATTCTGGTTATTTTTTACCACCTAGTTAGAGGCAGAGGTGGCCTTTTTCTTTGCTTACATAAGGCCCTTTGCACCCACGCCACTGTCATAAACGGACATTAGGGCAAGATAGTGCGAACAGCAGCCGCCTCTGGCTTGCCCTTTGGAAGAGGGCCACTAACGTTGCCACCACGGGTCTCAGGGGGCATAAAGGGAGCCACATGAACAACTAGTAAACAGTGCACTGTGAGCCCATCGTGAAAATGTTCGGTAATGTCCAATCCTTGTCTTTCACCATGTGCCTCAGCACCAATAGGACACCTTTAGTGAGCTAAAAGCAGTCTAAGGGTATTCCTGAGATGTTCTCTGGCCAGAGTTAAAGGGTGCACAGATGTAACTTTTGCTAACCCTAGCATTTTGGTAAATCAATATCTAGGAATGGTTTGTCCTTTGACTAATCCAACTGATCACTCAATGCAGCAGTGTGAATCTGATAGAAGTAGAACCAATATCTTTGTGAGGGAAAATTTCAAATAACCAAGATGAAAATTCCCTTGCAGCCCAGTGCTGTGTAGTAAACTGTGACACTTAGGCCCTCATTACAACTGGCCCAGAGTAATGGCCTTTATTTCCATACCTCATAATTCCTAGGAGCCCTCAATAATTCCAGGGGCAGGGACATTTCATGAAGTCGTTTTGGGGGAATAGCATGCAGGAATTCGACTTACTGTGCTGATTCTTGCATTTTTCCCCTTAATTCCACCCGCACACTTCGCCTGCTAGAAATCTGAAAGTGTGGTACCACTCACCAGCAATGTTCCAAGTAATCCTATAATTCCAAAGGGCTCTATAACTACAGTTAGCTGGTCTATCAGAGTTATTGGGCCACTTGTAATGAGGGCCTTAGTGGCTAAGGGAACAGTACAAAATGTGAGCAGATTTACAATTGTTTCTCATAATGCAGAGCACTAACCAAATTTGCTGCATTGTATTGTTGAATAAAGAAAATACAGCACAGAGCCATATCTACTGAGATTGGCAGTCTGCTGCTGTAGTCATAATTTGCTCTGGCACTCTAACAAGGCTGTCTGGCATGATGCACAGTCTCACAGCATGGAGCAGAGGTGAAGATGTGCTGTGTAGCATACGATCGATACTGGAAACCAGCCCTTCCAGGAAAAATTCCTATGCCTAGACAAACTCAGGAAGGATCCCACACTTTGGGTGTCTGCTGTGCACTGCAGCACACAAGCAATCAGTGACAGCTCCTCCGCCAAGGCTGAGGAGCACCGCCCACTGCTTTGTAGCAGTGAAATAAAGGAAAAATGAAATGATAATGACTCGAGGTTATTATCATTTTATCTTTTCCTGCTGCAGCAGCTTTGCGAGTGGGGCGGGAATGCTTTGGTGACAGAGGAGAAGGGGGAGGAGTGGTGGCACACTGTAGGTGTGCATGACTGTTTGGCCGGCCGTCTGGGGCCCACTGCATTACAGCCTGGGTGTAGAACATGCCCAGGCTCCCCCGGGCTGAGCCCCGAACCACAGCGCTCAAACCAATCACAACGCTGCACTGCAGTGTTGTGAGTGGCTCATGGGGGCCTCAGCTTGGGTGCTTTCTGTTCCTTTCCAGCCGGGAGAGACGACAGCGGGATGATGGAGGAGAGGCGAGGCGAGGGGGTACTTTTTGGTACTTTGCTTTACACCCCCTTACCCCCCCAGCCCCACCACCCCCGATACATGCCGGCCGCCACTGCAAACAATATGACGATTATTTTCAGAAATGAGCATATTTCCACTTCTTTACACCCGCTTAAAGTAGGCCAAAGCCTGGTCTGGCTATGTTTGTTGCTTGGGCACTGCTTCAAAAACCTGTGCAAGTTTGTGCATCTCTGTCCCAGTAATGACCCTAGACAACAAGTCAAGCAAAGTGGCATGAATACATTTGTTGAGCTGAGTAAAGCACATTTCCAGCGCAAAACACTGTTTGCTCGGAAAAGTAAATATCATGTGCTACTTTGCGTTGCATGCCATTTGCACAAAGCCTTAGGGCCTTAGACTTATTTACTTGTTTGTTTCTAGGTGTGTCTCTATAAAGCTTTCTGAATAAATCTGTTTGATTCTATAAAGCCTAGATTAGTGTTAGTGTACCCTACTACTAGTGCCCTCCCACCTTTCTCACACGGTTGAGTGTCATAGCGTCAAGGAGAAGCATTGCTAACTAGGCATCGCCTTTCTTGATGCTTTCTAATAGCTCATCTGCCTCTTGTGATGGCCTTACATTGTGCATCTTGTTCTTATGCATAACTTTCAGGGTCGCTGGGAATTTAAGCTGGGCCACTGCCCCAAGCTTTTTAAAGTCATCTAGCTTTCTACCCAACTCCTATTGCCTATCTAGGGTGGCTTGGGCAAAATCAGAGCGTATTTCGAATGAAAAATCCTTCGCCCTCAATGATTTCACAGTCAGGGCCATGTTAAGGATTTTTTCCTTCAGGGAGTAGGTGTGGAAATTAAGGAGGATTTTTCTGGGCTTAGTTCTGTTGGGGTTTCTTCTATATGGGTCTCTGTGCACCCTTTGAATGTCCTTCTTTAGTTCTTCTTCGGTTTCCTCTATCTGCAATGTCTCCTTCAATAATGAGACAATGTAAGATTTGAGGTCTTCCCCCTCCTTCCCCTCTGGAATATTTAAAATGCTGTAATAAAAGAGGCGGTCTTGTGATTTGGCACCCTATGATGACCCTCGACTACCACCATTTTAACTGACTTCAGTGTGTTATTTCACCTTAGCCTTAATGTGGGATGGTCCTACATATGCCTGCTTCCCTTCTGTTCTGTAATCTTACTGTCTTTTAGTGGGAGTTGTCATGGAGTAGAACAGTACATTTATATTATAAGTGCTTACTATTGGCTTTAACATGGCTTCATATCATCTTGTTCTCTAACTTTGACTATTGGCTTTGACATGGCCTCATGTCATCTTGCTTTCTGACTGTGCCTCGCTTCTGAGTGCACAGAATTATGAGTTCTTACTATTGGCTTTGACATGGCCTCATGTCTGACTTTGCCTTATTTCTGCGTGCACAGCAGTGCTTGCGATTCATATTCAAGGTCTTTCTGCTCTTCACTTGTTTTTCGCTCCTCACTGACCAGAGTGAACTGGATATTATCTGTGGAATGTACAAACTCTGCCTCAGAGCCAAAATACAGAGGCTTGGCCAGCCGATGTCTTGGCCTTGACGCAGACTGGTACAGCCTGCTCGGTTCTTTTCAATGAGAAAGGGGCAGGGTTTTCTAGAAACTTCGCCTCACATTAAATAATGATATTTAAGCTGGAAGCTTTCGCAGGCCAAGTGGAAGTTCTCCACAGAGTAGACGTACTGCTGTGGGGGTGACGGAACTTGAGTCCTGACTGATACTCCTACCTGGGCTGTGAAAGGGCTTCCCCAGCTAGAAAACGGGCAAGGATGTTGCAGAATCAGTCGGTGAGGTGCTCCTAACCACTCTTTCTATCACTCTTTCTCTCTCTCTTATATATATATATTTTCTACTCTCTGCTACCTGTATATATTGCATTTTATTCTAATTGTTTATTGTAGGTAATTGGCATTTGAGAATCTGCATTTACTGATATATTTGGCCTACCGTTTTGAACATTCCATTAATAAACTTATGTGTGTTATATTCCATACATTTGGATTGATTTATTTACCTCGCCTTAAGTGAGTGTTATGTCTTACCTCTGTCTTAAGGAAGTGTTGTGGTTTTGGGCGTGGCTTGATGGTGAGCAGCCACATTCATTATATCTGTGTGTTATATTCCATACATTTGTATTGGTTTATTTACCTCGCCTTAAGTGAGTGTTGTGTCTTACCTCTGTCTTAAGGGAGTGTTTGGGTTTTGGGTGTGGCTTGATGGTGAGCAGCCACATTAATTACAAATGCGCAGATTGTATCTCCGGGAATTGTTCTCTAGGTGCTCCAGTTTGTCTCGAAACACCTCGTCCTCCCTTTTGAGGACTAATATATCTGCTTTTGCTGCGCTAAGTTCTTCTTTTAGCTCACCTACAGAGCTTTCCAGCGTGTCACTTCTTGTATTAAGGAGGTCAATCTTTCTCTCCAGGGACTCACAGAAATTCCTGATCTTTCCTTGGTTGGACTCAGACACAGAAAACCCCTTTTTAATATCCTCAGAGAGAGTGCAAAATAGTGCTTCCAGAGATGCCACTGAGGCCCCCATTGAGTCCTTAGGACCTTTTTCAACAACCGCGGAGTGACTCCCTCCCACAGCATGGGGTGCAGTAACCCTCTGGCTTTCGTTTTCAGGGACCCCAACTACACCTATCTCTCCTGTCTCTTGCCCCTGCGCAGTAGTAATAGATGGTGATGGGGAGCCCCCTGAAGCCTCCATTTTCTCCAGACTAGACCCCGTACTAAAGAGAGCTGCTGACCCCCTTCTAAGCACTTATCTCTGTTTTACAACATCAAGCACGGTGGGTTGTACTTTAAAGTACGACCTAAGTGAGGGAGTAATCCTTACTTTGAGATCTAAGGGTTTAGTTTTAGCTTTCCCAGCCTTTATACTCCTACTTTTTACCTCGCACCTCTGGAAGGCAGAACAGCTATTATCTAAGCCTATTTCCTGACTGCCAGCCTGCAAAAGGGGGGGAGCACTTCCTGCTTCCTCCACCGACAGACTTCTCCTTTCTGGGAGCCTGCTTATTCCCCTTCGGACCTGATTTTTGGGGTACCTGGGAAGCCCCCCAATACCCTTTACCTTCCTTTGCTGGGAGCGCAGTACTTGATAGAGCTTGGTCCGATGGACTCGCCTGTGCTCGTTGGAGGGTTGGAGGTATCTTTATGGTTACGCAGTGCCCCAGCACTTCTGCCTCTTCGACGGCAGTAGCAGCCTCCTCCACAGCCGAGCAAACCAGACGTGTACTGCCGCTGCCCACACCGACCCGGAGGAGACCGCGCGCTGCTGCTCTGCGGCCCCTCCTCAGCTCCAGGGCGGCCGCCTCCCACCGAGTGGAAGCAGTGGAGACAGCCGGCACCAGAACAACGTGGCACATGCCCCGATGATGAAAGGGGGAAAGAATGCAGGACGGCCAAGAACTCGGAGGTGTAGGTAATCGGAGAGGATTCTAGCCTTGCTTAAGCATTGGTGTCATGGGACGCGAGTGCCTCCGGCGAGCAAGCGGCAGCTCACACAGCGGCCGCCATGTTCTCCAAGTCAGTCTAGGGCTGACTATGGTAGGCTTCTAGCTTTTCTTTTTCTTTATCTTTCTTCTTTTCTTAAAAGGGACAGGGCGAGTTGCCCCCGGGTGTAGCAGACCGGACTTTTATCAGTCAAGGATAATATTGGGGGGTTCTCCAGGGAGGGGTTCAGAGGGGGTGCACTGGGTGGGGAGCATGTGTGAAAAATACAAAAAAAAATCCTCATTCACCTTAGTTTAGTTTTTTTTTCTTGCTTTAGCTGTTCTAGCTATGTCAGTTCCAAGTGTCTCGGTCTGGTGGTGGCAATCTCTGTTCTTCATAGGTTCCATGTGCCTCGAGGTTAAACCCCCACGAGAATGGTTCAGTTCCTGTCATGGAATGTGAATGGCCTACGTGTTAAACTCAGCAGGGCAAACATTTTACAATACATCAGGGACTCCCCCGCCCAGGTCATTATTCTTCAGGAAACTCACCTCTCGAAAGATGAGTCAACCGAGATATTTAAGAAACTAAAATGGGTGGAACATATGATTTGTTCTAACCAGAGTGCTAACACCAGAGGAGTAGCTGTAATAATTAAAAAACAAGCCAAAGCACGTGTGTTGGGCTTCTCGGTTGATCCTGGCGGTAGGTGGGTTATCCTGAAGGTAATTATCTTGGGCTCTCTTTTTACTCTTGTGGGCTACTATGGGCCAAACCAGGATGATCCTACTCCCCTCAAAACTATCTTTGCAATCATGTTGGACTTCCCAGACCCAGTAATTATGGCTGGTGACTTTAACATCGTATTGGACCCCAAATTGGATAAGTCTTCAAATAGCAGAGCCATTGGGTCATCTAAATCTCGGGCATATCTCCATTCAATGATGACGCAGACAGGACTCTGTGATATCTGGAGGGACAGATCTGGCCAGCAGTTAGGAGTCTCCTATTATAATAGAAAGTATGGCCATAAATCAAGAATTGACTACATCCTGGCTAGCCATAGTTTGAGGGGGAAAGTCAAAGATATTGGCTATTTGACACCACATTTATTTGACCATTCAGGGGTATGGCTGGATTTGTATTTGGAAAGTAGGCAGAACGTTAGAGCTTGGACTCTCGATCGCACACTGATCTAGATACTGAGGAGATGAAGCATCTGTCCCACGAGACAGAGTGTTTTTTGGGCTATAATATAGGATCAGCTTCGACCTCCATAGTCTGGGATTCATTGAAGGCTTTTTTAAGGGGGACCATCACCAGTAGGGTGTGTTTTAGAAATAAGCACTACAGAGAAGAGGTTGCCCAAAAGGAAGCAGAGATGAAGATTGCAGAGGTCAGTTTGAACATTGCGGTCGAACCTGAGAAGCAGCAGGAAAACATGGCCAGATTGAAAGAACTAAAAGAGCAGCTTGATACCATCCTTCAGACCAGGGTTATGAACAGATGGGAGGCGAACAAGCTTGCCCATTTCGAGTATGGTGAGGGGGCAGGCAAGCTACTGGCTTGGAAGGTAAAATCAGACAGGACACGCAATCTGATCAAAACAATTGATGATGTGGAAGGGGATATTGTCTTGTCCACAGACGAAGAGATAGGGGGTGCCTTCTATGATTTTTTCAGAATTTATACCTTGAAGACAAGGTAGTTGTTAAATCCGAGGTTGTGGAATGCCTGAGTGGGAGCACGCTTAATCCCTTGGATTTAATCCAACAAAAATGCTTAGAACAAGACATCTCACAGGAAGAGGTCAAGAGGGCCATTCTAGCCTGTAAAGGGGGAAAGCAGCAGGCCCGGACGGTCTGCCAATAGAACTCTACAAATCTTTGGGGGAAGTCTTGGTTCCAAGTTTGACCCAGCTCTTTAATGAAATTCTACGCGACGGAGTAAAGCTGCCAGGTTTGTTGAGCGTGGGGCAAGGCAACCATCACCCTGATACTGAAAGCAGGGAAGAATCCAGCAAGGTGTGAGTCATATAGACCTATCTCATTGCTAAACGTAGACTATACAATCTTTGCCAGGATCCTGGCGGATAGGCTGGGATCAGTAGCAGGAGATATGCTACACCTTGACCAAAAAGGTTTTGTCAAGGGTAGAAATCTATATGATCTCACATATGATTTTATAGGTGCTATAGATCTGGCTACAACCTACTCCCCTTGCAGCTATGAACTTAGACGCCACTTAGGCCTTCGACAGGGTCAACTGGGTGTATCTGTCGGCGGTTTTGGAGAAATTCAACCTCGGTGAAAAATTACGCAGAGCCATCCAGCTGATCTACCAAGACCCGTCCGCAAGACTGTTGGTCAATGTCAATTTAACTTGCCCTTTTAAAATCACAAGGGGCACTAGGCAGGGATGTCCCCTATCTCCCCTTCTCTTCAACTTGTATATTGAGCCATTTGCCCAGAGGCTAAGATATGAGTTGGGCATTTTACCATTTAAATATGAGGGATGGGAAAGGAAGGTGGCTCTCTATGCCAATGACATTCTGTTTCTCTCCTCGGACCTCTCTACGGCCTTGCCGGCGGTAATAAAGCATGCCCAAGATTTTGGACGGATATCTGGGTATGAGATAAATGCTGAGAAGACCGAGGTTATGTCATGGAACTTGGGGGAGTGTCAACATCAAACCAATAGAGACATGAGGTACCTTGGGGTCAGAATAGTACAAGATATTAACAAAATCGCAGAGACTAATCTGGCCAACGTAACAAAGGAGTGTCAGAGGCTTATGAAGAGCTGGGCCCATCTCCCCCTATCCATCTTTGGCAGGGTAAACCTGGTCAAGATGGTAGTGCTTCCCAAATCACCTTCCTTTTTAATGTCATTCCATTACACTTTGATAAACCATCTATAGACAAACTTCAGCAGGCTATCAATTCATTCATATGGGCCTATAGAGGAACCAGGATTGCCTGGAAGAAGCTGAGACGTAGGAGGGAGAAGGGAGGACTCTCGCTTCCGGATCTGCAATACTATGCTTGGGTCTTCCAATTGTCCCATTCCAGTATGCTTTTAAAAGCACCGGACAGTGTTGGGGTAGGGGCAATGTTCTCAGCAATGCTAAAGGGCGCTAGCTTTTCCCTGGAGGGTTTCCTGTTCAAATATGGAGAACACAAGTTCTTCAAGAAGATAAGGCTAAAGGTACTACAGGGAATGGCAAGAACATGGGCAAATTTTAGACGGCTGACGGGTCTCAGCTATTTTTCTAGTCTGGCCCCCTTGTGGGATTCCCCTGGTGCACCGGAGTGCCTAAGAGATAAACTAGCACAACCACTTAGAGAGGCCGGGCTGAAGGTGTGGGGGGATTTAGCTCAAGAAGGCACACTTCTACCCTGGTCAATGATTTATACTATTTTGGAAGGGGGCATCTCCAAATTCAAATATATTCAACTTCAAAGTTGGGCCCAAAACCTGAAATCATCTATAGGTATAGGTAACACCTTAGAGGAACAGCTGGTGAAAAGACCGAGAGGGAAGAAGGAGGTCTCCATTTGGTATTGGAGTATTGAAGAGGCAATCAATGGGGACTTTAAACTGGCAGTGGAACTGTGGAGTGCCTGCCTACCTGATGAACCTTGGGAACATCTTTGGCAAACATCTTTTAGCATCCTGTTCGCCACAGTTAAACCAGCATGGTTGAGAAGAAACCACCTGTTCACGATTCATAGGGCTTACTTAACCCCTCTAAGGCTGTCAAAGATGACGGCAGTGCCCCCAGTCAGATTCAAGAAATGTGGCTTGGAGAAAGCATCTGATCTACATTTGTTTATGGAGTGCCCGGCTATTCCTGACTTTTGGGTAAAAGTGGGTAAAACTATCTCAGATATTTTGGGCCTTCAAATTCAAATAAGCCTTTACCTGATAATTTTTGGGATTTCCGCCGAAGTCACTGGCTCAGCAAGGTCCTTCCTTTTTTATGCTATGCTTTTGGCCAGGAGGGAAATATGCAAAAAATGGGTAGAATGCTCGTCTCCATTGCATGCTGAGTGGTTGTCTTCCATTTTTCTGATATCCAGGCTGGATTTGAGTGGGACCCAGAGTAGGAGGAGGAAAGCATACTGGGATTTTTTATTTAGATGGTCAAATGCTGAGATATGTGAGAATTGATAAGATATCTAAAATGTGTATCCTCCTGTAACGGAAATGGGTCCTATGATTATGCCTCTCTGGATCTCTCCAGACTGTGTTGGGTACTCCCCGTTCCTATATCGCCAACATTAGCAGTCGTCAGTGTTAACTGGATTACATTGGAGAGTGACCATGCCCTTTCCTTTGGGACTGTGCCTTTCTAGTCTGCAGACGTACCTGCAGGTGGGCGATTCCCCCCCCCTGCCTTTCCAATAACGTACAAGGTACTGGCGGCTAGTTTGCCCACCGTGGTCTGACGTGAATGAGGACAAAAAAATAGAAAAGAAAAAAAAAGCCTTAGGGCCTTATTTAGAGTTTAGCAGACAGGGTATTCTGCCACAAATGTTTCATCTGCCATATTATAAGTGCATTATATCCAATGCCACTTGTAATATGGCGGGTGAGATATCCTTCACTTGTATCAGGTCTTTAGTTTGGATTAAGAAATGCTGAAAAAAGAAAATATATTAATTTAAATGAAAACTATATTTCTTTGAATAATTGTATGACAAAAAACAGTCACTTTAAAACCCAGTGACTAATGCGATATAGGTGTTGTGCCAACCGTGAGTAAGCCGTGCGGGAGATGCATCTACTTCTCGAGACATGTTCAGAAAGCCCCCTCGGATTACATGTGCGCTAAGGTGTATATATATATATCTGTGGAAATCTGTGATGCTGAGTGCCTACGCTGTCCCCAAGGCACCCATGTTAGTTGAAGGGCTAGTACATGTCACACCAAAATGTCTATAGAATTGCTATGTTTCTGTGCCAACTGTGAGTTGAAACTTTTACCTCTGAATGAGCAATTTCTGCTTGTCTTCTTTTGGTGTATTTCAATACTTCTTGTCATATTTCACTGCATTATAGTATTTTTATAGTGTTTCATATTTCTGTCCTGACTCTGCTGGCTTTTCTGGATTTACTGGAAAATCTACTATGTGTCTCTGTTTCTCTGTGGTTGCTAGAATGTGGGATTTTAGGTTGGACCATTCAAGAAGAGATGGGTGCCATTGCGAGGTCTTGAGGTGTGTTCCAATCATGAAATGAGGAAGAAGTGTGTGAGGCAAATTGGGTTTTTGAAGTGGATTCTTATCATCTTACTCTTGTCTGACATATCCTTAAGCATGATGTGTCAAAGGTGTAGGGACAGCTGGTTCTTTCCAGCTCTTTGGAACACAAGGTGGTTGTGGAAGATCCTTTCTATTGTGGGGAAGGGAGCTCCAGAGTACTGCAGTGGACGTAGAATGAGATGACAACATTTCAGGACTACCTGATTGAAGGGGTGGTCAGAATCAGGACTGCACGACATCTAAGGATCCTTTCTTTGGTATTAGGTGCCATGTTGGAGATGTTTCACTTTATCCCTTGTTGTGTCTGCTGCATTTCCTACCTGGAACCGTGCCTGACTTTTGATATTTGCAAAACTGAATTTGCTTGTTCCGTAACAGCTCCTACATTTCATCTCAGGTGTCCAAACTTGAGCTTGTTGTATTTCATCTCCTTTTGGTTGACCTAGTAATTTTCTGTTGCGCCACTAGGGATTTTTCCTGTTCAATCTTCTGCACCCTCTTAGAAGTGACTCAATTTTTCCTCAATGGTCTGTTCTCAAGACCAAAAAATCGAGATCAGATGTTCAATAATGCCCTTCCTTGCTTCAAGAACTTATTGCTCAATACCTGGAACATAAAGGAGTTGTGACTGGCAAGAAAAATAATCTTGCTGCTCTCATTGGTATCTCATGCATGAATCAGCAATTTTCCTAGTTTGTTATGTACCTTATGACTACTGATGTAACAGTTCCATTACGCTCTTCTCCACGTTCATCCAGTAACAACATGGATGTCCTACCAGTAATGAAAACTGTGTATCCGCAGGAGTTGTTTTTTGGCTTCCAAGAAGGACTACTAAAACATATTCGAAAACACAATGTAGACAGGTCTTGGAAAATGAACTCTCTCAGGAGGACTTTGTAGTCTGTTTTCATTGCCTAGGTCAGGTGGTTGCTTTATGAGCGAACATTATGGATTTTTCTTTCCTCTAGAAATGAAACAGACAGATTCAGACAAACTTTGTTTAGGAATAAGTTAAAGACCTATCTGTCCTGCAAAATCTGTAGTAAGTTACCATTTTGGAATACCAAGCAATTTAAGCGTCAAAGAGCCAATCAAGAAGAGCGCACTCTACAGCGATATTATTTTGTCACTTCACCTTTGCCCCATTTAAGGGTGGCTTGTTTAATGTGGGGTTGCAGTTTTGTGGGGTGATCTTTTTATATCTTGGCATGTCAGACCCTGAACTTGAGCATTGGATTCAGGATGCTGATCTTGAACCTCAACACAACTGAGAGGCAGCGCAGTTGGATGATGCTTGGGGAGATCTGGCTGGTATGCCATCATTTTGTTCCCATATGGGTATCCATCACCTTTGTTTGGGACTACAAGTACTAAGCTGGCTGATATTAAAGCTACATATCTTGAAAATGGTTGAACATTTTCTGAATTGATTATTTGTGATCAATGAAACTCCCTCAGTAATTCGACTTGTGCCTATACCTCTGATTTTGAGTGGGCGAAAAATGGCTAAAGTATTTACTGCATCTAGTAAATGTGATTAACCTGGGATGAAGATTTAACTGAGTGAGGTAAATATCCCCTGTGCCAAGTTTTTTGCTTGGAGATGAGGCATAGTTTGCAGAATAGTTATTTAAAGCACCAAGTTATGGATAGTTTTACGTTTTTCTAGGTCTTTTTCCCCACTACATTTTGACGAGTTTGACCTGCCGAAATCTCTAAGGAGATCTACAGTAATCACACAATTCAGTATTCTGGTCCCTGTACAAACGAGATCAGTAATTAACTCTTTACTCAGAGGCTAAATTTTAATATAGTTTCTCTATTTACAATGATAATCATCTTGAGGTACTGGATTTTTTTAGACTGTACTAGGTTAACCTTTTGTAATTAATCCATGCTTTGGTAACTTGGACATGGTGGTTCCAGAAAGGTAAGGGGGGTCTGTCTCCCTGGTATGTTTAAAATAAACTGGTGTATCACAGTTACTTCCTATGTAGTAGGTGACACAAGTAGATGATAAAACAGGAATTACAAGGATGACAACCACTAGCAGAATGCAGACGCACTTTTGGTCTTGATTGTGCACTACACAAATAATCCACCGCTTCTGCTCATCTCCTTTGGTACTCAAAGATTGTTTTGACGCATTGGCGGGACTTTTCTCAATAGTAATCTTGTAAAACATTTGATGGTGCTGCCAGCTGTACATGCTACTTCCCTAAGCCTTTATGGGAGGATGGCATATGACCTATGATATGACTTGGGCTTGTAGGCTGAGCATCATCAACGGTAACACTATCCTATAGTGACCATCATTAATTGCTGTTCCTCCACGGTCATCAGTGTTGTTTATGATCCTCTGCCACGTCTAATTCCAGACTACCAGCTCCCAAAATTGATCACTGTTTATTCCAGGTATTATCTCAATTTCATGATGACCATGCTTTAAAATCCATAGGACATACATGTGGTGGCTGGCTGGACAGAAATGTGCTGTGCTTGCTGATTCATTGAAGTCTTCTTTTAAGCTTACATACAGCACTAAGTTCCAGGAAGGTGGCCCGTAGCGTGAGTGAAGAAGCTGACCACTATCCCTGCATTAAGAAGTACCAGGAACTCTATGTTTTCTCTTACAATCCAACAAGGACCCAGTTCCCCAACTAGCTAGTTATGTTCATTTTCTTAATATCTACCTCTATGTCCTTGAGTGTCAGTAGCTGTAGATTAACATGGGAAAATGTGTGACTTAATTCTGTCTCTCAGGTGATGAAGCACATGATCTGTTTTCTAGACTTTTGCAGCAACCATGGACTGGCCAAAGTACTTTACATAAGAGCACATAGGAAAGCTACAAAGGAAGTCTTAGCAGTGGGAGAGGAGTGTAGGCTTTATGACATACACTTTTTATTACATTTTGCGACACACGTATTCTGAAATAGGTAAAGTTTTACTTTACAAGTAGAAACTCAGATGTTTTGTCAGATTGTATTGCCATTTTAACAATACAAATTAGGATTCACATTCTGATACTTGATACAACATTTCTCCTTTTTTATTTTCTCTGTACAAATATTCATTCTTTTTCACTTTGCAGTCTTCTTGAGGTGATAGCTTGGAAGGTGTATGTGAATGTTTGTTCTCAACACAAGTCTCAGTGAAACTCTTCTCAACCCCTAGTAGCTATGACACAAGCACAGAAAATTCTATAGAAAAGATGTGTCTGAAGTCGGCCATACAATTTTCAAGCCTGCTTAAAAATGAGAAAAGTGCTTCGAAAAATTAAAAAAACATTGAAAAATATCAGTTCACTGTAGCTTTCTTGCTGGGAAAGATTTGCCTCCTTTGGGTTCTCTGTACCAGCCAGTGGTGTACGGCTGGGAGCTGTAGCTATACAGGACTCCAAGAGACCTGATGCCTCTACCACAAGATCCAAATGAACCCATTTTTAAACAAGGCAAAACCTTCTGAGCAGTTTTAACCTGGTTTTCCCAACCCTCTCTGAACAAGCCTCAGCACCTTTTCCCAATTCCTCCGGAAGTGGGAAGAAATGACCAAGTCCCAGGTTTTTCCTGGTAACTTCTGCAGTTTCAAGCTCCCTAGGGTAGGCCTCCGGGCTGTGCTCCTGGCACCATGATTCTCTCCAACCAAGGCTCCATAGGGTATAGCCCCCTATGGTAAGATAGACCCTCTTTGAGCAGGAGTCTTTTCACTTTTTGTATCAGTGGATCAGGCAAAATGGAAGTCGGCTACATGAACCCTGAGAGCAGCTCCAGTCTCTGTGCCAGTTTCTGTCAGAATTCCTTTAGACTTATTTTTCCAGCAGAGCCTTCTTCTGCAGATGTAGTTTTTCCAAGTCCATGAATGATCTGAAGAGATGGTGATGAGGTGCAAGTCTAACCTTGTACACTGGCCAGTGCTTAGAGAATTTCATCTACTAAAACCTGTCTATTTTATTGCGTTATATCCATCTTCTTTTGTAGCACTTCCTCTTTCATATGCTGTATTAATACCCAGAAGCCCTACATCAAAATAGCTAACCCCTTCTTCTGCCGGATGGGCCTCGCATTCTCTTTAAACTCTCTTATTTTTCTTCTGTTAGGGTCAAGAACTGATTTTCTACCAGTTGGTAGTGGAGCCAGAAAGTCTGGGAGGGCCCTGCAAATGAATGAGAGCAGATTCTGTCAGCCTCATTTGGCATCTCCATGTCAAAAACCTGTAAAGGCTGTCCTTTTTTCTGACACTCATTCCTGTCTCCCTCTCAGATGGCTAATCACTGTTAAGTAGACAGTTGTTGACACCACCAATGCCTTCCTAGACTCAGAGGCCAAGCACCTTCTATAGAACAGGTTTCTGTATTCAAGCGTGGAATGTGTATTGGACCTCTGGAGGTTAGATAAGTGGCAAAACTGCTTAGCGGCACAGGTAGCATAAAGAAAATTTTAAGAAGTTTGATTTGCACTAAAAAATCTACCTTCTTAGCAAAATCAGATTTTTAACCAGAGTAAAAAATAACTTTGAATCATTTTTCTAGTGTTTTTTCCATGAGAAGGTATACTTTTTGATATTTAATCAATATGAGGGTACAATAGTTCCAAAATGTAGAGTGACATTTTATTATATTAAGCACCCAGCCCTGTGGGCTTTCAGGCACACTTTACGGGTGACTTATTAACATATAAAAATATCTTTTCACAACATAGCAAAGCCACATTTTCTTTCCATGTGTCACTGCAGTCCTTTTAAGCCTACTGCCTAGCCAGAGCACAATGATGCTCCTTGCAACCATATTTATTTGTCTAGTATGTGGGTTGTATATAAACACACCGCTGCCCAAATATGATATTTAACTTTGATATCTTTAGTCCATGTTCTGTGCCATCTACCATGGCCTTACAGGAAAATTAAGTGAAACCAATTTTAACAGCTTCATTGTAGAGGCAGAACACACGTACTGCAGCACTAATAGCAGTGGTACTGTGCAACAACACCTATTGCCAACAGTAATAGGACCCAGAAAATGCAAAAAAGCAGGGATGACTACGCAGAAACAGTGATTTTGTTTGAAAAAGACATTTGACGAGGTGCATTGGAGTGTTTAAAGGGCTATGCTCATAGTTACCAGCATCTTCGATTTGTGTAAATGGGAAAATATTTGACCTAGTCCATACATATGGGAGATGGCAAGGTATTCCATTCCTCCCCTTCTCTGTTTGCTCCATACGTAGAACCATAAGAAATTCCTTCTTTGAAGAAAGCCTTTCATGTCGTGCAATAAACATTGTAAAAACATTTAACTTATGACAGCCTGGCTGATGAGGGGTGATGACCCGAAACTGGTCCCAGGATGCTTGTTTCCGGTCCAGGGAGGACCTGGCTTGGCAGTTTGGGCTGGACTGTTCCCATGCGGGGCAGGGTCAAGACTGATTTGCATGTGGCTGTGTCCAAACTCGGGTGGCGTGGTGAGCAAAAGAACAATGGATTATATCCAGATCCTTGTGACTGGGGGTGAATATTTGCATTGTTCAGCATTCCATCCATCATTGGTTCCTTTTGCTTTTGTCGCCCTAAGTGGGAAGGGTATGCCCAGACGTGGGTCCAGTGCTCCCTGCGCCACTGGATTCAACCTAACCTGGCTGATGAGGGGTGATGCCCTGAAACTGGTCCCAGGATGCTTTCCAGTCCAGGAAGGACCTGGCCTGGCAGTTCGGGATGGAGTGTTTCCATGAGGGGCAGGGTCAAGACTGATTTGCATATGGCTGGGTCCAAACTGGGGAGGCATGGTGAGCAAAACAACAATGGATTAAATCCAGATCCTTATGAATGGGGTGAATGTTTGCATTGTTCAGCATTACGTCCATCATTTGTTCCTTTTGTTTTTTGTGGCCCTAAGTGGGAAGGGTATGCCAAGACATGGGTCCCGTGCTCACTGCACTACTGGATTCAAGCTAGCCTCGCTAATGAGGGGTGATGCCCCGAAACCGGTCCCAGGATGCTTGTTTCCGGTACAGGGAGGACCCGGCTTGGCAGTTCAGGCTGGACTGTTCCCATCAGGGGCAGGGTCAAGACTGATTTGCATATGGCTGGGTCCACATTAGGGTGGTGTGGTGACCAAAAGAACAATGGATTAAACCCAGATTCTTGTGACGGGGATGAATGTTTGCATTGTTCAGTATTCCATCCATCATTTGTTCCTTTAGCATATTTATCAAACCTTGCAAAAATTGATTTTCTGTGGTGGGTTATTAATCAGTGCAATAGATATCTCCTATTCTGAGCCTTGGTCCTGGAAATAGTGCATCACATGTGGATTTGGTATTTATCACCCCCAAATCTCCTTTTTTTTGCTTTTTTACAATGTCCTTTCCTTAAACAAATGTTACCAAGTGTATCCTGGCAATATTTGTCAGTGGAAAGCAGTTGGGTGCAATAATTAAAGCACAACCTAAAACTCTGAACCCTGTAAAAACTGGCATTTACGTAACAATTTGAACTTAAACCCCCCTCCCCCCTACTCAGAATCAAGACCTAAATATCATAAAGCGGAAAAGAAACAAGAAAACTAAACTTTACATCAACCATCACTTTAAAACCCTCTTCATCCTTTCATAAGCGTCACATCGAACCAACATCCCCGTTTATTCCTTCTTGGTCCATCAAATGGCTCATTGCCATCAATTCTCCTGCTGTTTTCATATGTGGAGTACACCTGCAACAAACTCCTGGTCCTAATCTCATTCTAGGATTCACTTCTCCATTGTACAGTTCCAGAATTCTAGACACAGCTTTCTAAACAGGACAAATGAAATAACGGGGAGCAGAAAGGGTGCTTAGTAGAAATCATGGTGGTGGATAGAGTTCCGTCCTTGTCTAATCTTCTTCAGTTTTGTTAATTGATGATGTCGAAGCTGAGTTATTTGTCTCGCAGCATGATGCCCGAACGAGCAAGGTTCTCCTTCAAGACCAGCAAAATGTGTCACACATCTTTGCAGGGTATCTTAAATTTAAAAGATAATAAATGAACATAGCAGACTAAATTTATGATTGATAAATTTAATCTGCAAATCATGCACAATGGAGCTTACTTGATAGAGTTGCTGTGCCGCACTTTCTAGGCACTAGCTTCATGGGCGTCATTTAGGGATCGCCAGGGGTTGCAGCTGCACCCCCTGGTTTATGTCTTGCAACCCCTGTCATTAGACAGTCTCAAAGGCAGTGCTACTGTGAAAAATAGTAGCTTTTTTTTCCACTCAAGTCTCGGGCAGTTGCTGTTTTGGAAAATAACTAGGCTTGATGGAAACAGTGAACAGTTTCAACTGAGAAAGTTAAACTGTTGCCACTTGTAAGGACCCGCAGAGGTGTTTCCTGGCAACAAGCTAACAGGCCCCTCTGACCCCATCCACCACCAAGCATGAGGGCGGGAGCCACAGTGTGCTCTGTCGGCCCACAGTACTGGTTCTACACTGTACAAGAAAATGATCACTTGTTTTACCTGAAACATTAAGGTTGTAGATTTCTTATGTGGTAGAGATCCTTATGCACAAAGAAAAACTTTTTACATGAATTAGCATTTATATTGTATTTGTACTTGTGCATATGTATGTATTATCATAGTAGGATAATGTACAAAGGATATTTTTTAACTTATGCTGATACATACTATTATTATTTTTATAATGTACTAAATTGGAAACAAGCATTTTATGAATGTATTGACATAGAATCTTTACAATAATAAAACAAATAATAAATATAGGAAACAGAACTATGTATGTTGTTTAGATTAATGTTCTTCCAGTTTTGCTTCTGGTACAGTGCATTTTGTTTGCCTACAGGTTGACAAAATAAGATTTAGCACAAAAGGGATCCTTTTGTTTTTAGCAAGAATATGATCAGGCCTGGAATCCATGTGTGTACATTGTGTTTTTTAATGACAACATGGCATGGCTACTGCTCCTGCATTGCATTACAGGAGGAAGTGTCCAAGGTCCAAACTCAGAGGCACAGCTGCATTTCTTTATAGCCCGGAGCACATGATATTGAAAAATATTCCACCTTAACTTCACAAGAGCTGAGAAGAATGGCATGCCACTATCCAGTGTTACCTAGAGACAAGCAACAGAAAGTTCAGCCGGGGAACAAAAGGCAAGGGGCAGGTAAGAGTGACGTTCTTTGCTATTGATTAGTTGCTAAGTTGAGCAGCCAAAGATCTTCACAATTGACTGAGCTGCATTAAAGCATTACATCAGTGCATCTAAATATGCCCAAAGATTCCAAATAGCCCCATGTCATGGGTGAGATCATTAGCCACGTGTGTCATTTTAGTCAATTGCATTTTGCATGGTGGCATTTTTACAACTATGGTTATGATGGTAAGAGTGAAACTAAAAGTTCCTGACTACAATATTCTACAATGCAGGCCTTGTCAAAAGGTGGTACGCATTATATGAGGCTGCTAGGCAGCTTTGTACTCTTCTCACTACTATTGTATGCTTTAGTGATGCAAGTTATCTGGCACTCAAAAACAGAACAGAAAAAAAGTTTCCAAATCACATGATTGGGCACACTTTTAAACGTAGTCCCCAAATTAAAATAAGAGTTTTGATGGAAAATGGATAGTGGTTATTTATGCAGATGTATGGATATATTACCACTATTTAAATGAGGGTGAAGCAGCAGTTCCGTCTCTTGGGCAGTGCTACCACTGCACTGGGTCCAAGCTGAAGGGGGCACCCTTTGCAGAGCAGGTTGAAGTGAATTAAGAGAAGCCTACAGAGATCTTTGCGTTCCTGGTCTTTTTCTGGGGATAATAACAATGCTATCATATCTCTGGTGGTTATGGCACTTGATGGAGAGATCAGTGATTTATCTAGCCACAGTTTTGACCAATGATAAAGTATCATAGATGTTTAATGTTCCCTCTGTAAAGCACAACATGCAACATGCAGGTCGCAGACTTGTATTTTATATAACTAGCTCAGTGGGTTACTGCTTTTGTCAGAGAGATCCTTTTGTTACTTGGAGTTCATAAGTTACAATCCTTCTAATATAGCACATTGAGTTGCACTAAAGCTCTGCCGACAAATTGCAAGGCATGGGTTTAGAAACTTCTTGGGTTTTTTGGGTTAATTCTAAGGTTTCTAAAAAGGGTTCCTTTGGGTAAAAAAATTTAAATGTAATAGTATAATACCCCGACTTATAGTGTTAGGTCTCATATCCTGAGTTTATGGTGCAGATTTACAAACACTTTGTGCATAGTTTGCATCATAAAAGTGATGCAAACCTGGTGCAAAGTGTTGTTTTGAGGTTTACCTTCCAGGGCAAATCCTGAATTGCATTGGAAAATAGCCCTAAAGTAACGCAAAGTAGCACTATGCTATACGTTACTTCACATAGGTGTGCCATGGTGGTACATGTATATTCCCATGCACCCACCCATGGATTTTAATACTAATACCACCCAATCCATATGTACTAACTTTGGTAGAAATGGATTTGCATAAAAACATTACACCTCCTTGAGGCAAGCGTAAAGTTGGAAAACAGATTTATTTTCTCTAAATCTTTACAAATTTTCTTGTGTGCTGCACTGTCCAGCATGCAAATGAAGAGGTAAAGTGGTAAACTTGGTCAAGGCATAACATTTTGTACTGGAAGTTCCAGTATAAAACCTATGCTTGACACCAAGGACGCACCCTTGCCCTATTGCGCAAGGGTATGTGCATTGGCGCAAGGCAGTCTAATGTACGTCAACACCAGAGTAGAGGGCAACAGCACCATATCTTAGTAGATATAGTGCTGTTGTGCTCTCTCCTTAGACTTTGGTTACTGCACTGCATGAACATTTATTATTTTGCCCCTTTGTTTCTCCAGACCAAGCACTCCTAAAATATAATGCCTACTAGTATGGCTCCTACACCTTGTAGCCCTCAATTATGTTAAGTAACATTTCCTATAAATTGACTTACAGACTTGTATGACTCACTGGTCTCTGTTTAATATATTTGTGAGGTAAAGCGCTCGGACATGCTACCTTGGGTTGAGTAGCACTATATAACACTCAGTAACGAAAGAGTTATTGGTGGCTGAGCCTGGAAGCCTGGAAGAGCTTGGTTCGAAAACAGACACACATTGCAGAGGCTAAAGGCGTAAGAGACTAGAGAAAAGGGCTCATGCTGAAAGAACATCATAAGGGAGGAAAGAGATGGACACATAGGGGCCGATTCCGATCTCGGTCGGAGGCGCACCCAATACTATTCGGTCGGGAAAAAAGCCATGCGAAAGCCAGTTTCCCGACCGATCCGTACAGCACACCGAACGAGCAAGTACGATGCGCACAACAGCAAAAATTCCGGCCGAGCCGTACTCACCCAAACCAGGTCCTGTTCTCCGACCGAGGCGAATCCGGAAACGCCGAATCGAGTCGCACGGAAGGAAAATGCAGCCCCGTCCGGCCGGACAAGTACGATGCGCTTCCGTACGCGCCGAACCCGTCGCTACGCACGGCACGTCAAAGCATCCGGGAGAGGCGCACATAAGCTCCGAATCGCGCCACAACACGATCCACGGCTACGAGGCGAACACAGCACAGACGAGGACGACGCGAAGCGACGAGGACGAAGCGAAGCGACGAGGACGAAGCCAAGCGACGAGGACGAAGCCAAGCGACGAGGACGACGCGAAGCAACGAGAAGGACGAACGACACGAACCAACCATGAATCCCTTCGTCCCGATCATACCAATATTCTACATCTACTACCGGAACAGGCACGGACGCGTACAGCGCAGAAGGTAAGTCAGACACCAACCACAAAACACATACAACACGTACACGACACATCACACACATACACTGGGAATCTGAATATACTTACACCAGCAACAGCAGCACCATAGGGGCGGGATGCCCATCACCAATGCCACATATGCACACAGGGGCCTGAATGCGCGCCACCACCCCAACCCAGGGGGGCTGGATGCCTACCACTACTACCACCCTTAGCCAGGGGGCAGGATGCCCACCACTACTACCACCCTCACCCAGGGGGCAGGATGCCTACCACTACTACCACCCTTAGCCAGGGGGCAGGATGCCTACCACTACTACCACCCTTAGCCAGGGGGCAGGATGCCCACCACTACTACAACCCTCACCCAGGGGGCAGGATGCCCACCACTACTACCACCCTCACCCACGGGGGGCAGGATGCCTACCACTACTACCACCCTCACCCAGGGGGGCAGGATGCCCACCACTACTACCACCCTTAGCCAGGGGGCAGGATGCCCACCACTACTACCACCCTCACCCAGGGGGCAGGATGCCTACCACTACTACCACCCTCACCCAGGGGGCAGGATGCCCACCACTACTACCACCCTTAGCCAGGGGGCAGGATGCCCACCACTACTACCACCCTCACCCAGGGGGCAGGATGCCTACCACTACTACCACCCTCACCCAGGGGGGCAGGATGCCCACCACTACTACCACCCTTAGCCAGGGGGCAGGATGCCCACCACTACTACCACCCTCACCCAGGGGGCAGGATGCCTACCACTACTACCACCCTCACCCAGGGGGGCAGGATGCCCACCACCACTACCACCCTTAGCCAGGGGGCAGGATGCCCACCACTACTACCACCCTCACCCAGGGGGCAGGATGCCCACCACTACTACCACCCTTAGCCAGGGGGCAGGATGCCCACCACTACTACCACCCTCACCCAGGGGGGCAGGATGCCTACCACTACTACCACCCTTAGCCAGGGGGCAGGATGCCTACCACTACTACCACCCTTAGCCAGGGGGCAGGATGCCCACCACTACTACCACCCTCACCCAGGGGGCAGGATGCCCACCACTACTACCACCCTCACCCACGGGGGCAGGATGCCTACCACTACTACCACCCTCACCCAGGGGGCAGGATGCCTACCACTACTACCACCCTCACCCAGGGGGGCAGGATGCCCACCACTACTACCACCCTTAGCCAGGGGGCAGGATGCCCACCACTACTACCACCCTCACCCAGGGGGCAGGATGCCCACCACTACTACCACCCTTAGCCAGGGGGCAGGATGCCCACCACTACTACCACCCTCACCCAGGGGGGCAGGATGCCTACCACTACTACCACCCTCACCCAGGGGGGCAGGATGCCCACCACTACTACCACCCTTAGCCAGGGGGCAGGATGCCCACCACTACTACCACCCTCACCCAGGGGGGCAGGATGCCTACCACTACTACCACCCTCACCCAGGGGGCAGGATGCCCACCACTACTACCACCCTTAGCCAGGGGGCAGGATGCCCACCACTACTACCACCCTCACCCAGGGGGCAGGATGCCCACCACTACTACCACCCTTAGCCAGGGGGCTGGATGCCTACCACTACTACCACCCTTAGCCAGGGGGCAGGATGCCTACCACTACTACCACCCTCACCCAGGGGGCAGGATGCCTACCACTACTACCACCCTCACCCAGGGGGCAGGATGCCTACCACTACTACCACCCTTAGCCAGGGGGCAGGATGCCCACCACTACTACCACCCTCACCCAGGGGGGCAGGATGCCCACCACTACTACCACCCTTAGCCAGGGGGCTGGATGCCTACCACTACTACCACCCTTAGCCAGGGGGCAGGATGCCTACCACTACTACCACCCTCACCCAGGGGGGCAGGATGCCCACCACTACTACCACCCTCACCCAGGGGGCAGGATGCCCACCACTACTACCACCCTTAGCCAGGGGGCAGGATGCCCACCACTACTACCACCCTCACCCAGGGGGCAGGATGCCTACCACTACTACCACCCTCACCCAGGGGGCAGGATGCCCACCACTACTACCACCCTTAGCCAGGGGGCAGGATGCCCACCACTACTACCACCCTCACCCAGGGGGGCAGGATGCCCACCACTACTACCACCCTCACCCAGGGGGGCAGGATGCCCACCACTACTACCACCCTTAGCCAGGGGGCTGGATGCCTACCACTACTACCACCCTTAGCCAGGGGGCAGGATGCCTACCACTACTACCACCCTCACCCAGGGGGCAGGATGCCCACCACTACTACCACCCTTAGCCAGGGGGCAGGATGCCCACCACTACTACCACCCTCACCCAGGGGGGCAGGATGCCTACCACTACTACCACCCTCACCCAGGGGGGCAGGATGCCCACCACTACTACCACCCTTAGCCAGGGGGCAGGATGCCCACCACTACTACCACCCTCACCCAGGGGGCAGGATGCCTACCACTACTACCACCCTCACCCAGGGGGAGCAGGATGCCCACCACCACTACCACCCTTAGCCAGGGGGCAGGATGCCCACCACTACTACCACCCTCACCCAGGGGGCAGGATGCCCACCACTACTACCACCCTTAGCCAGGGGGCAGGATGCCCACCACTACTACCACCCTCACCCAGGGGGCAGGATGCCTACCACTACTACCACCCTTAGCCAGGGGGGCAGGATGCCTACCACTACTACCACCCTTAGCCAGGGGGCAGGATGCCCACCACTACTACCACCCTCACCCAGGGGGCAGGATGCCCACCACTACTACCACCCTCACCCACGGGGGGCAGGATGCCTACCACTACTACCACCCTCACCCAGGGGGGCAGGATGCCTACCACTACTACCACCCTCACCCAGGGGGGCAGGATGCCCACCACTACTACCACCCTTAGCCAGGGGGCAGGATGCCCACCACTACTACCACCCTCACCCAGGGGGGCAGGATGCCCACCACTACTACCACCCTTAGCCAGGGGGCAGGATGCCCACCACTACTACCACCCTCACCCAGGGGGGCAGGATGCCTACCACTACTACCACCCTCACCCAGGGGGGCAGGATGCCCACCACTACTACCACCCTTAGCCAGGGGGCAGGATGCCCACCACTACTACCACCCTCACCCAGGGGGCAGGATGCCTACCACTACTACCACCCTCACCCAGGGGGCAGGATGCCCACCACTACTACCACCCTTAGCCAGGGGGCAGGATGCCCACCACTACTACCACCCTCACCCAGGGGGGCAGGATGCCCACCACTACTACCACCCTTAGCCAGGGGGCTGGATGCCTACCACTACTACCACCCTTAGCCAGGGGGGCAGGATGCCTACCACTACTACCACCCTCACCCAGGGGGGCAGGATGCCTACCACTACTACCACCCTCACCCAGGGGGGCAGGATGCCTACCACTACTACCACCCTTAGCCAGGGGGCAGGATGCCCACCACTACTACCACCCTCACCCAGGGGGGCAGGATGCCCACCACTACTACCACCCTTAGCCAGGGGGCTGGATGCCTACCACTACTACCACCCTTAGCCAGGGGGCAGGATGCCTACCACTACTACCACCCTCACCCAGGGGGCAGGATGCCCACCACTACTACCACCCTCACCCAGGGGGGCAGGATGCCCACCACTACTACCACCCTTAGCCAGGGGGCAGGATGCCCACCACTACTACCACCCTCACCCAGGGGGGCAGGATGCCTACCACTACTACCACCCTCACCCAGGGGGGCAGGATGCCCACCACTACTACCACCCTTAGCCAGGGGGCAGGATGCCCACCACTACTACCACCCTCACCCAGGGGGGCAGGATGCCCACCACTACTACCACCCTTAGCCAGGGGGCTGGATGCCTACCACTACTACCACCCTTAGCCAGGGGGCAGGATGCCTACCACTACTACCACCCTCACCCAGGGGGCAGGATGCCCACCACTACTACCACCCTTAGCCAGGGGGCAGGAAGCCTACCACTACTACCACCCTCACCCAGGGGGGCAGGATGCCCACCACTACTACCACCCTTAGCCAGGGGGCAGGATGCCCACCACTACTACCACCCTCACCCAGGGGGGCAGGATGCCCACCACTACTACCACCCTCACCCAGGGGGGCAGGATGCCCACCACTACTACCACCCTTAGCCAGGGGGCTGGATGCCTACCACTACTACCACCCTTAGCCAGGGGGCAGGATGCCTACCACTACTACCACCCTCACCCAGGGGGGCAGGATGCCCACCACTACTACCACCCTTAGCCAGGGGGCAGGATGCCTACCACTACTACCACCCTCACCCAGGGGGGCAGGATGCCCACCACTACTACCACCCTCACCCAGGGGGGCAGGATGCCCACCACTACTACCACCCTTAGCCAGGGGGCAGGATGCCCACCACTACTACCACCCTCACCCAGGGGGGCAGGATGCCTACCACTACTACCACCCTCACCCAGGGGGGCAGGATGCCCACCACTACTACCACCCTTAGCCAGGGGGCAGGATGCCCACCACTACTACCACCCTCACCCAGGGGGGCAGGATGCCCACCACTACTACCACCCTCACCCAGGGGGGCAGGATGCCCACCACTACTACCACCCTTAGCCAGGGGGCTGGATGCCTACCACTACTACCACCCTTAGCCAGGGGGCAGGATGCCTACCACTACTACCACCCTCACCCAGGGGGGCAGGATGCCCACCACTACTACCACCCTTAGCCAGGGGGCAGGAAGCCTACCACTACTACCACCCTTAGCCAGGGGGCTGGATGCCTACCACTACTACCACCCCCACTCATAGGATGGACAATGCATGACACAACAAGCACTCCACAACCTAGGGAATGCAAGATTAAGACATCCCCCACCACCATGACAAGCGTGTGAGCAGGCTGTGTCAAATGCCTACAACACCGAACATGACTTTGAACATACAATGTGACCCCCTAGCACATGTGCCACACATATATGTGTGTGGCACCCACAATGCAAGCAGCCCATGACCATTGTGGCAATGGGGCCTAAACCCCCATCATCACAGTGACCAAAAGGCAAGTGTGGGGTCCATAGCTGAAGCACATTTTGACCATTGTGGCAATGGGGTCTAAACCCCCATCATCACAGTGACCAAAAGGCAAGTGTGGGGTCCATAGCTGAAGCACATTTTGACCATTGTGGCAATGGGGTCTAAACCCCCATCATCACAGTGACCAAAAGGTAAGTGTGGGGTCCATAGCTGAAGCACATTTTGACCATTGTGGCAATGGGGTCTACACCCTCATCATCACAGTGACCAAAAGGTAATTGTTGACAAAGAAAGAGCTGCAACTGCCAAACTGCATGGATCATTCCTGGTCACAGAACCAAAAACTCATCTGTGGCAAAGTAGTGTATGTGTCCCATTGCAACATAAATTGGGGGAGCCAAATACTGCAGTGCAAATGAAACATTCCTTTGGCCATGTGCAGACAAACAACACCCATGGGGGCTGAGACCGTCAACAGTCATCAATGACACAATGACAGAAGTGACCATCAGAATGCAGAACCACATATTTGCACCAATGGGCACACAAATGCAGATACCCTGTGGAGACAGCAGATGTGAGGTGAACAGATACCATACCATGGCAGCAATGGGACACACAAACCATGATCACTGTGCTGACCGATGACCTAGGAGTCCCAGGGACAGCAGGGGAAACACACCAAACAACATACAGCCAATGGCACACCCAAGATATGCCAATGCAGTGGTGCAGATGCACAAACACAAACAGGCAGACCAACACTGTCATCATACACAGCAGGTGAGGGGTGGGGGTGCCAGTGTCCCCAGGCAACAACACAACACATGAGGAGAGCTGAATACCAATCATACAGATGTGCATACACTGCCACACTAAGGTAACTCATGGATCCAAATCCCCTATGTGGGCAAGCAGGCATTGACAGGTGAGAGGGAGCACAAAACACACATGTCACACAGGCACGTAGGAACAACAACTGACACAGCAAGTCACAGACACACCACAGCACCACCCCCAGGGCCCCCACAATGTGGTGACCCTGGGCTGAATAAAAATACCACTGTGATGACAAAGCTAAATGTCGTTCACACTGTGAACCACAGTCAGGTGTCCTGAGCAACTAACTACCATCACACCTACACAAGCACAAATCAATCAGCATGGCCAGTAAGCCAAGGCCAACATGGAGGCAGGGGACTAGCCGGGCAACAACTCTCATCTGCACACACTCAAGACCACACCCCTCGACCACCAACAATGTGCAGCAGTGAAGTACACATGCACTGGTGACATTGCACATGCACCCATGACTATTCCAGGGTGGTGGGTGGGAACCAAGGTGTAGAAACACATCACACATGGACACTCAACAAGACTCCTGAATGTCTGACACACTGCACACTACGCTGTACATGGACATGACGGCAATACCACACCGACCAATGGGATCCCAGCCACAGTCACACACCAATGAAGAAGCCAAGGTCACCCACAAAGAACACACATAGACAACAACCAACATTGCAGCCCGGACCCTAAGGAGTGCCAGCAGTCACACACACAACGTGTCACAATCACTGAAAGATAACACAAACTGGAAATCACATGACAGGGGCAAACAACAAGTGCCAAAGGGAAACCTGACTGTGACCCATCTGCGTCAGCACACAAACTCTGCCCTGACAGCAAACACACCTATGGGTGACACCCTGATGACCAGTAATGTGCCATGCACCCACATCACAGAGAACACAGGGAGAAGACTTTGGGGGAACATAGCTCAAGTCAGCAAGCATCACAAACAGGTACAACACTAGGGATCACAGCATGCGCAGATGAATGAAAGTGAACACACAGACATGCACATACAACACACACCTTGGGCGCAGGCAATGTCACACGTGTACACACTGCCATGAGGGGACTCCACTCCTGTGTGAGGAAAGCTGTGCCATATGTTGCCTCAGTAGGGCCCCATCATGTCAGCTGAGCACTTGGTCACACAATCAACAATTAGCACCAAATGAGGGCTCCCATCACATCAGCCTGGTCATGGATGTGCCAACGGAATCATCAGCACAGATCCAACACACTTGTATAGCAATGTTGCACTGACTACACGAATGAGTCCCTCCCCATTGATGCCCAAACCTGCATGTCCACTGGAGATGGCAACACGGTCAGGGAAGTAGACAAATGCAACGATGGCAGGCACAACAGATGTGCAGGGGTGGAAGCCACAGATATGAAATTGCCAATGTAAGTAGGAAACCCATTGCCAAATACTGAACACATGACACCCTCAGATGCTGCTATTGATGACATGGATACACCACATGATAGGACACATTCCCCCTGGACCACATGGGTTCCTGCACAGTAACACTTCATAATCATGAGACCAGATATCACCATCACTGCAGCAAGGGCATGGTTAGCTGCACCAACAACATGTACATCTGAAGCATGAGCACTAGAGAAAAGAAAGTTGCTTTATTCAGCATATGTGTTGTCTGATAACGACGTCCAGAAGAAATTAGAGCAAAGGCCAATGGCCAGTCCATTGTCAAAGTTCAAACAGGGTGACACTGGCAGATGTCACCCTACGCATGCCTGCACAATACCAGGGACAATCCACTAGGAGGGGCAACCGGGGGGCAGGCCAGGCACCGCAGGGACAGGATCAGGGCTCACCAGGGGGAGTCAGGGAAGGGGTGGTGGGTGCTGGAGAGCCACTGACAACTGCAGTGGAGGTGTCTGACATGGTGTGTGCCGGCACAACTGGGGGGCATGACACAGATGTCGTGGGTGCCGGCACAACTGCAGTGGACCCTGCAGATGGGGTGGACAGGTCCGCCACTGCAGTGCCCAAGTCAGACAGGGCGGTAGTGGACTCCACTGCAGTGCCTACCTCCAGGGGAGGAGAATGGGGAACAGGCAAGGTGGGTTGGACAGAGGGGGAGGACACCCTCACCACATCAGTGGCACAGACAAGCGCAGCGGGGGTGTGGTGCCGGGAGAGCAAGTGGCAGGGGGAGAAGGCCGGAGCATCTTGGGGATGGTATATCTGTGGGTGGGGGAACCTGGGGCAGGGTGTGGTGGGGGCACCTGTGCAGTGGGGGCCTGAGGGATGGAGGACGGAGACCTTGTGCCTGAGCTGCAGGGCGGTGGCGGGGTCTTGCTCTTAGCACTCCGGGGGGACTTGCGGGTGGGGGCCTCAGTCCGTCTGCGCCTGGGGGAGGGTGTCCGGGGGCGAGGGGCACTCTGCTCCGTGTGGGTGGGCTTCCTCTTCCCCCGGGATGCTGGAGCAGCTTCATCGGTGGGGAAGAGGCCGAGGTCACAGAGGAAGAGCTGCTGTGACTTTGGGGTTGCAGGTGAGGCAAGGGAGGGTGCTTTGGAGGGAGAGGGAACTGAGGACTGCGCAGTGCATGTGGATGCGTGTGTGTGTTCCAGGGCCCCATCCCCTGTGAGTCTGGCTTCAGTCCCCTGAATGTGCGTGCGTGTGCGTTTTGTCATTGGCGTGTGTGTCAGTGTGCTGGATGTGTGTGTGCTGGTGTGTGCCTGTGCCAGTGTGTGTGTGCCTGGGATGGGTAAGGTGCTGGGGAGTGTGGATGGAGCAGAGGCAGGAGGGGTGAGGGACCGTTTGAGGAGGGACACTGCTGCCGTCAGGGAGGAGTCCATGGACCTATTGCCCCTCTGTAGGTCAGACATGCCCGATGAGATGCCCTCCATGAACGACACCAGCTGAGTCAACAGCGCGGTGTGCGCATGGAGGACACTCAGCATGGCTGTCTGCCCTACATGGAGCTGGCGAAGGAGGTACACAGACTCCTCACTCAGGGCAGCAGGGGACACAGGGGCAGGGGGTGCGGTGCCTGGCCCAAAGGAGACACGCTCCCGGACATGGGAGCCTCCACGGACCTGGGGAATGGGAGCCGATGGGAGGGCGGTGGTGGTGCTGGTGGTGGCGGGGACAGCAACACTAGCTGGGGTGTGGTGGCTGCTGACACCCGCCTCCACAAGGGAGTCATCCTCCGAGTTGCTCTGGTCCTCAGCTGAGGTGGATGCTGCTGAGGACTCCTCGGTGTGGCTCCCCTCGCCCTCCGTGCCACTGGGTCCCTCCGACCACTCCTCGGCTGCTGACCCAGTCTGGCTCTCCGGCTCCTCCTGGTCCGTGGAGCTGTCCCCTTCCGTGGCCGTGGATGTATCTGCAAACAATGGGGAAACAGACAGACATCAGTCACCTGCACATAACGCACACACCACTGTGAGCACAGCACATCACAGAGCAAGCCCTGGCATCATTAGTTGTACATTGCTAAAAGTGCACTAATTGAACAGGAGAAGTCAATTGTCAGTCTGATGCCAAGCATGGCACTCACATCCCACATGGCCTTGCACCCATCTGTCTGGTGTCTGTTGGATTGCAACACCCCAGTGTTGACACATGCACCAAGTACACAGTAGTTGGACAGTGCAGAGGACACGGTGTGGACACATCACAGCTCTTGCCACTGAGTCAGTACAGGTTTACGGATGTAAGGGATGCCCAGAGTCAAATAGGAAATGCATGTGATGCATACCAGCGACAGACACCATGATGCACCCATGTCCTGATAGCCAGCGCCACTATGGTGTGCATGTAGCACATGTCACTCCCCTGCAGGATCACCAATCAGTAGACACATGCCATGGCGGAGGCATGACTGCAAAGTCATACATCACTGTCTCAGTGATGTATGACTTTGCAGCCAGACAACAACACTCTGCACTGTGTCACAATAGTAGGTCATGGGGAATGCAAGTCCTGGAGCTGCACAAGTGCACATGTACATCCCCCCACAACACATCCTCTTAACCCTCATCTGTCCAGGTCATACCTATTGGACATATGGGAGACCTGTGACACTACCCTCTGAACCTGAGCCCCTCACACTCTGCTGTGCATGGGGAACAGCTGCCTGAACTTCACATTTACATGCCCCAGTCTGCATGGGCAGCTGATCAGGCACCTATGTGTCACACAAGTATCGTCTCCTATGGTCACATCTCCAGTGGCATGCTGAGCCCCTACCAAGAAACTCCACAGCAGTCCTGGCGACTAATCCACAGCACACTGACACAGAGGCAGACACCTGAGGGGTCAAATCACTGTGCACAATGTGTCCTCTGATACACGGGAGTGGGAGTACAGAGTGTATTGTATGGCCTGGAGTAGGCATGACTGTCCAGCCCCACATGAATGAGGGATGAGCCCTGGACTGTAGGCAGCTGGCTAAGTATGTGTGACACACGTCATATACATACTCCTGGGGCCCAAACATTGTTCCCACCCGCAGCTTGGGTGTGTGCCAGGTACCCCAGCCACATGTGGTGGATCAGCTCAGCAATTGGACCACAGATCAAAGTAACACGCTGAATACATGTCAGAATACAGGCATTGTGTAAGCAATGGACCCACCCATGATGCCCACCACAGAGTCAGGGAAACAGATGCTGTCTCCCACCTTGAGTCAAGCAAAGTGCAAGGACACAGTCCTAAGTGACAGAATTCCCTGCATGTAAGGGCCACACCTGGGTATCAGATGAGGAGTGGGCAGTGCACAATAGAGGGACATGGCTCCTGGACAACATGACTGCTGTACTGTGGCAGTTCAACCTGGCCCGAGGAGGGCACATAGCATGTTAGACAGAGTACACAGTGCAGTCTTTGACTCACCCCTCCTTGCTGCTCTCTGGCCTTCAGCTGCCCATCCAGGTCTGGAAAGACCACCGCCAGGATCCTGAGCATGTGGGGGGTCAGGGTCCGTGTTCCGCCCCTCCTGCGAGGAGGCGACAGCTTCAGCTGGACCCGTGCAATCCTCCGGGTCCAGCCCCGAAGGTCCTGCCACCTCTTTTGGCAGTTGCGGATCCGGCGCTTGTAGACCCCCACGGACCGGACAGCCCGGACGATGTCCTTCCAGATCTCATGCTTCCGATGGGCAGAAGCCTGTCAGGATGACAAAGTGATAAGGCCATTACTACACATGCAACATATCCGTGCATGACACAGTTGCATATACATGTCGCAATCACAGGGGCACATGGTGTACCCAGGCAGTGCACGGCTGCCCATGGACAGTTTTCCAGAAGTCACTACATGGTATCATTGCATGGGGAGTAAAACCCTGTTCAGAAGCACTGTCACTGCACCATACCTGTCCAGTGCAAGTCACTACACACTATGGGGGGTGACAACTACTCAGTGAGCCTGCTAGCCAGTGGTGTGCTGACTCTCAGCCTTGCTAGTCAGACAAAATGCACATTCAGAAAGGCAGTGCACAGAACACTCACCTGCTCCCCTGGTGTCCCATACAGCTTGCTGTACTGTGGAAGTAGGCTGTCCAGCAGGGCCTGGTTCTCTTCAAGGCTGAAGGCTGGGGCTCTCTCCACAGTACGTGCCATTGCAGGGTCCAGAGGGGCAGAGACAGCAGCAGTGCAGTGGCAGATGTCGTCCTGGAGCATGTAGTGCAGGCAAGTGGGCTCTCAGGGGAACAGCCAGCAATATATATGTGCTGGAGAGGCAGATACTGTCCCTTGTGTCCAAAGTGATAGGTCCAAGTCGTTTGCATCTTCTGAATCTGGCCAATCCATGGAATAGCAGCACCAAAACACGCCCACAGCATCCTTCAAAATTTCAACTTCATGACATACATGATTTTGCAACATTGTTGTGGGTGACCAACTGATTTTCCAGCAACCGACTCGTTCGAATATTCGAAAACGCGTCCGTTGCCAGGCAAGCCCATTGTCAATGGGTGCGCACCGATCGGTCCATTGAGGTACAACGCGCACAGGGGTACAACGCGTACCCGCACACATTGAAAGCAATGGGCCGGCCGGAGGCACCGATCGGTCCATTGCAGTACAACGCGCACAGGGGTACAACGCGTACCCGCACACATTGAAAGCAATGGGCCGGCCGGAGGCACCGATCGGTCCATTGCAGTACAACGCGCACAGGGGTACAACGCGTACCCGCACACATTGAAAGCAATGGGCCGGCCGGAGGCACCGATCGGTCCATTGCTGTTCAACGCGCACAGGGGTACAACGCGTACCCGCACACATTGAATGCAATGGGCCGGCCGGAGGCACCGATCGGTCCATTGCAGTACAACGCGCACAGGGGTACAACGCGTACCCGCACACATTGAAAGCAATGGGCCGGCCGGAGGCACCGATCGGTCCATTGCTGTTCAACGCATCACTGTACATGTGACTGGCATATGTCAGCATGCCTGTCTCAGATGGACATATGCCAGCCACAGATAGCTCCCAGGGAGTGAGGGGCACACCTACATCACGACAGCCTGTCCAAACCTTATCATAAGGCATGTAAGGCTGCATTTCCTATTGTGTGTATGTTGGTGTACATGTTGTCCTGTGGGTGTCACCTGTGGGCAGCCACCCCCAGGCTGTGCACGTGTTCATGGGGACAGGATCCTGGGTGTTACGTGTACGTGACCACTGTGATGTGCAACTGTTCATATCTGTGCATGTGCCATGGTCACATTTCACAGTGGTGTTTGTGTATGTCATGTCACATACCCCGTGAGTCCCATGTGGGACGGTATGTTTGAGCCAGGGTGTCCCAGTGGCACAATAGTGATGGCCCTCCACAGTCTTTGTGCATGTAGTGTTTACAATGTCTCTGATTTCATGTGCACAATGGGAGACAGTCTCCACATCCACGTTGTGTGTGCATGGACTCTGATGTTGTGCGTGTGTGTCACAGACGTCCATGGCTCTCCTGCCATGGCAAGTGTGGCCACTACCTGTGGGGGTCATGTTTGTTTTGTTGTGGTGTACACATGATACTCCAGGTGATGCCAGTGTCCATGTGGCATTACAGGGTCCCTGGGAATGTGCCTGTCGTTGAGCTGTGGTGCCTGGGGCACATCTGTCCTCACATGTCACTGGGGGGTGACTGTGACACAGCATCATGATATCCAATGGGCCAACCTGGGACAAATTGATGCCACCTGTAGGACCGTGTTGACAGATGTTGGCCATGTATGTACCATACATGTCGTTCCGGTACTGCACACTTCATGTAGTTGTGCCTCATGATGATGTATGTTGGGATCTTGAGTGTGTTCAATGCCGCATATGTGGGGTGACTGACGATCTTGCTTACTTCTCCTCTGCACTGCAGGGCTCCTGCTGTCCATCGGCCATTCCCAGACCTGGCAACGATGGTGGAACGGGACAGCATCCGACGGTACCGCTTCACCAGGCAGCTGATTGAGGATTTTGCAGTGCAGTTGTCCCCACATTTGCAGCCTGGCCGGCCGTATCCTACAGCGCTGACCCCCAAGGTGAAGGTGATGGCAGCCCTACACTTCTTTGCCACCGGTACCTTCCAACATACTGTGGCGTCTGCTGGTGGGATGTCACAGACCATGTTCAGCCGTGTGCTCCGCGATTTCTTGGCGGCAATGTTGCTCTTCCTGAACCGGTACATCTATTTCCCTAGACTGCGACGACTCACTGACGTGAAGAGTGACTTTTATGCCCTGGGGAGGATGCCGCATGTCATTGGCTCCATTGATGGGACACATGTGGCTTTGGTACCACCACAGGCCCAGGAGCAGGCCTACAGGAACCGCAAGCACTACCACTCGGTCAATGCACTGGTGGTGTGTCTTGCAGACATGACCATCACACACGTGTGTGCCCGTTTCCCTGGTTCAGCACACGATGCCTTTGTGATGAGGAGTAGTCGCATCCCCAGGTTGATGGCACAGATGCAGAACCAGCGTGCCTGGCTTGTCGGTGTGTACTGACTTTGTGCCATTGTGTGTGATCTGATCTGTAGTATTCCGCCCACTTTTCCAAGTCAGCTGATGTGCACTTGTCTGTCCGTAGGTGACTCGGGATACCCCAACATGCCGTGGTTGCTGACACCCCTCAGGAACCCTGTGACACCTGCCCAGATGCGCTACAATGAGGCACATGGTCGGACCAGGAGAGTGATTGAGCGGACCTTTGGTCTCCTGAAGAGCCGCTTCCGCTGCCTGGACAAGACCGGAGGGTCCCTCCCATATGCCCCTGCGAAAGTGTGCAAGATTATCATCGTCTGCTGCATGCTCCACAACCTGGCAGTGCGGAAGGAGTTGCCTCTCATCCAGGATGACGATGACCAACATCCGCCACCTGTGGAGGATCCTGGCCTGGACCACGATGCCAGTGACGATGATGATGATGATGGTGATGGTGATGTCCGCACACAGCTCATCACCAACTTCTTTAGCTGAATGTGAGTATCCTGAGGTGTCATGTGAATGATGTGAGTTGGCATGATGTGTGGGTGGTGCTCTGGTGCTGTTGGAGTGTGTCCATGGGCTACTTGACAGGATGTGTGTTGCGATGTGTGGTGACAGGTGGGCTGTACTCCCCAACAGTGTTGACATGCTAACTTGGTTCTGGGTGGGTATCTTGTAACATGTATTGTGCATGAGTTTTGCTGTTCTGTCCTGTACTGCATTGCTTTTGACTGTGTGTCATTTCTGTCCTTCACAGGGTACTTTCAGATTCGTTTGGTCAACTGTGTCCACCGACGACGTGATTGCACATCCAGGCTGGTAGCTGTTGTGTCCCTACAGGTGATGTGCGCCACACCCATGGACTTCCTTCTGTCTACAGTTGTTGACTGTGTGCCCGCTACCAGGTGGGGTTACCTTGCATCTGTAGTGGTTACGGCATGTTGCTACTGTGTAATAAACCTGTGCTTCACTTAGTGATGTGCGTTGTCTGTGGTCACACATTTGACTGCCATTTGCTTACTGCACCTGTGGGCTACTTGACTACAACTGGGAATGGGTGTGGTGTCTGTGCATTGCACCGTCTTCCCTGGCAACATCAGTGTAGGCAATGAGTCAGATGGCCTAGGTGTGTATGTGTTGTGTAGCCCTGGTGGTGTGTCTCCCTCATATGTGTCACGTTGCCTGTACTCACATGCCTGTGTTGTCCTTGCTGTTGCAGTTCGCATACACAGTGTAATTTTGCTGTTCATCATCCCCATAACAGCACCCACGTTGGAATCACGACAGAGGCAAGTATGGTGTATTATTGTGTTTATTGTGATACATCTGTGATAATAGTGCATAGGATGGATTGTGCTGTACATGAATCTTGCAATCCCAAGTTCCTAGATGAATAGAAAGTCCAGGTAGACAGGATCCCCAGTATCGGGGCCACAGTTGTCTGACACATTGTTCCAACTTGTACTCCCCATGCAATGTGTGGGAGTAGTGTTGCCATCAACAGGGTGAACAGTCTGTGCACAAAGGTGAAAATCCAGAACAGGTTCAGGCTTCCTGGGAGTTGCGCTTGGCCATCAGCCTCTCACTTTCCCCTCCTCGGACGACCCCTCTTCTTGGGGGGGGCCCTCAAGTGCAGGCTGCTGCGGTGCAGGGGACTCTCCGCCAGAGTCCTCCTCCCTCCCTGTGGCAGTTGCAGTTTGTTCGGTACCAGATGTTGTTGGCACACAGGGAGGTGTGGACTGGTTGCTGTTCATCTGGCGGAGGCATTGTAAAATGTCCCTGTGCACCGCCGTCATCTCATGTAGTACATCCCACTTGGACTCCACGCGGGTCATGTGGGAGTCCACACGTGACATGTGGGAGTCCACACGTGACATGTGTGACTCCACGTGGGACATGTGGGAGTCCAAGCGGGCATGATGGGCAGCCTGCTGCTGTTTGATGTCTCTGAGGAGCCCCACTACCTGGCTGAGCTCTCCGGTGCTGGACTGGTACGCATCAGCTATGCGTACCAGTTGTGGGTCTTCATGCACACCAGCAACGTCTGCAAGCAGCGACCTCTGTCTCCCACCCCTCCCACCACCCCTGCTGACATGTGCAGTGTGTGCAGTTGCACGCACAGATAACCCTGGTCCACCTTGGGGGTTGGTGGTGGTGGTGGTGTCCATGGCCCCAGGTTGGTCCAGGGTCACTGCGCTGGTGTTGTTCCTTATTCTGTCCATGTCGGCAGGGATGGTATTCGTGGTGACAGTCGTTGGAGGGGTGGGTGCAGGGGGTGCAGCTGGTGGACCTGCTGGTGCTGCAGCTGGTGGTCCTGCTGGTGCAGCATGTTGACTTGCACCGGATGTGCCAGGTTGTTCATCGTCCGAGGAGGACAGAGGCTGTACGACGCCAGTGAGCTCGGCATCCTCTTGAGCCTGGGACTGGGACTCCTCAGCGTCTGCTGCTGTGTCCCTATCATCACCTGTTTTTGGGAGACACAAACAATGTATGTCATGTTTCTGCAGGCATCAGTGGTTGACACACCTGACAGTTGTGACTGTGCCTCGGGGTGCGGGCCTGTACATTGTATTGTCCTAAGTCGTCACAGTCAGGGGTTGATATTGGTGTGGCACATTGTCCTGCATTATTTGGGCATTTCTATGTTTTCTCTGGGGTGTGAACATGGTCTGCATTGATTGTGTTTGGTTGACAGCCAGACCTCCTTCCCACCCACCCACCCACCCAGCCAGATATCCCACCATGGAACGTGCTTGCATTGCAGGGAGTGTAAGTTGTCTCTCAGGATGTCAGTCAGTGGTGTCCTGCTGTTTGTTGGTGCACAGTTGGCAGCAGGGCCTTGTGCTCCCCACAGCAGTAGCCAGTGTCAGCCATCTTGTGAGTCCTTCTCCACTCCCTGTGATGTGAGCATGGTTCAGGGTGGTGTTGATGGGCCAGTTGTGAGGCTGAGCAATGTCTGTGACTACGACTCCCATCATGCTATTGCCTCCACCCCCTTCCCAGCATGCCCATGCTTCCTTCCTTTTGACTCTGCTTCCCTGTGGGGTGGGCTGGCTGTGCTGACAGGATGGCTGGGAGTGTTGTCCTGGCAGTTGTTTGGCTAAGAGTCCCAAGAGTGTCCCTGTGCTTCACACAACATAACCCAGGGTGGTGGTGCTTTGTGGGATCTTGTGTTAGGATGGAGGGCATTGCATTCTACCAGGTGGGTACTGTGGAGTTTGTGTTGGGGGGGGGTGAGGGGAGGTGCTGGTGACTATGGTCAGTGCTGCAAGTCCCCCTTCCCACCCAGCCAGCCAGATATCCCACCATGGAACGTGCTTGCATTGCAGGGAGTGTAAGTTGTCTCTCAGGATGTCAGTCAGTGGTGTCCTGCTGTTTGTTGGTGCACAGTTGCCAGCAGGGCCTTGTGCTCCTCACAGCAGTAGCCAGTGTTAGCCATCTTGTGAGTCCTTCTCCACTCCCTGTGATGTGCGCATGGTTCATGGTGGTGTTGATGGGACAGTTGTGGGGGGGCAATATGTGTGACTGCGACTCCCATGATGCTATTGGCTACACTGACTTGGCCAGCATACACAGAATTCCTTCCTTTGAGTGGTCTTCGCTGTGTGTTGGTGTTGTTGTGGTGGCTACATGTGTGGATGTGTGTGTTAGTTCTATTTGTGCCACTGCCTAGCTGTAGTTGTGGTTGTGTTTGTACATGTGTTGGCACAGTTGGATGTGACTTTTTTGATGGCATGTGTTGTGTTTATCTGACTGACATACACATTTTGGGATGATTCTGTTCTAGTTGCTGTGTAATTGCTATGAGTGCATGGTTTGACTCTCCCTTGACAGTGATGTGTGTGTTTTGTGGCAGTATATTGTGTACATTTGTTGTGTACTCACCAGGCTCTGGGATGTCCTCTAGTCCATATATGCTCACTGGCGGTAGGATGGCCCGCACCTTCTCCTCCCAGGGCCTGAGGTATATTGGCTTGGCAGGAGGGCCACTGCCGGTGTGTTGGCTGTTGATGTAGTCTTGCTTCAGCAGTTTCCGTACCCTCCTGCGCACGTCATACCACCTGTTCTGGATGTCGGTCTTTGTGCGCCGACATGGTGATTGGGCGTTCACCCTGTTGATGATCCTCTCCCACATCTTGGTTTTCTGCGACATGGGGGTCTGTTGGACCAATGTGCCAAACAGCTGTGGCTCTACCCTGAGGATCTCATCTACCAGGACTTCCAATTCACAATCTAGGAACTTGTGATTCTTCTTGGGGGGCATGGTGATGGGTGGTGATGGTGGGTGATGTGTGTGTTGGTGTGCAGGTGAGGGTGTGTGGGTGTGTGTTGTGCTGGGTGTATGTGAGGTAGGTATTTGTTGGTGTGCTGCTGGTGTGTGGCTTGTGTGAGGGATGAGCTGTGGGTGTGTGGTTGCTTTCTCTTGGGTGCTGGCAGTGGAATGGCATTTGCAAAGGCTCATGGTAGTGATTTGTGTCCTTTATATAGGTGGAGTTGTGGGTGTGTCTTTGTTCTCTGTCCCCACCCCCCCAGTATTTATTGGCTTGGTAATTGCTTGTTTGGCCTTTTTTTGGTTGATTTTTCCTTTGTGCTGTTTGTGTATGTTGGAAACATTCTTGTGACCGAGTCGGACCCTGCATTGGTCTCGTACGGTGTTTTCCGTTTCGTTCACGCTGTGTTTGTGCAGTTTTGTATGCTGCGTACGCGTCGGTCGCGGTGTATTGTGTTGCTTCGGCTCGGTTTTTTATGCGTGTCGGTCGTACGGCTTGTCCTCCGTCCGACTCGGTCGTGTTTTTCGCGCCTTGCATCGTACTTTGCGGGTTGGAGTTGGCGGGTACGATTCGGTCGGATTTGTTCCGGGTGCGTGTCGGTCGGTTGGATTCGCGTGTTTTTCCGGCCGGATTGCTATTTTCCGAGCGGCTTGGTCGGTCGGCTTGGTTTCCTGACGTGTCGGTCGGATTTATCGCGGCTTGCATCGTACTTGGCGTGTCGGGCGCCACTGGTACGTGTCGGTCGGTAATTTTTCCGGCTCCGAGTCGGTCGGTGCTTTTTCCGGCCCGAATCGGAATCGACCCCATAGTGTAAGCAGCAGAAGGAAGTAAATGGAGGGGTGCATGGTAATGACACTCTCTTTTTTGCAGCTGACATATGCCAGCCTGCCTGGGGTTTGTGGGTGTGTGGGAAATAAGATCAGAGTTGTCCCACAACAATAAGTTGGCTGGGTTATCAAAGGTCACATGATAACACTACCAGTAATGTCATCAGTTCAAAGGTTATATAATGTCACTTTCTACAAAATTCCAGGTCCAAGGTCACATGATGTTAATTCCTGTGATGTCATCGGATTCAACGTCATGAGATGTAATTTCCTGTGATGTCACATTAGGGTTAAAGGCCATGTGAAGTCAGTTCCGCTACGCCTGACATTTTGGTGAATTGACATCCATGACTAGCTTGTACGAGAAGGAGATCTGGAAAGCCCATCTGTTGAAGCCTCATATCCTCACAGGTTTATGCACCAAGCACTGGTGTCATCTTTAGACTAAGTGCAGAGTCCAATGGTGAACTGCTGTAGGGAGATTAACGTGTGTGGTGTTGAGCTTTTGGGCGGGGTGAGTTTGAGGGTCGTGCGGGTCAAGGACACATTAGTTCCCTGAATGAAGGAGGGTCTGTTTCTGAAGCAGTTGCTTACCCTTTCCCATCTACATCAATGGGACTAAAAAGATTAGGTGTGAAGCTCATTGGCAGAAGACTGCACACTGGCTACGGTTGGAACACTTGCCTGATTTGGCTAATTGTAGGGATACCAATAATGATGTTCTGAAAACCTGTGGAGAATTTACTTTACTGTGGATTACCAGACTTTGGTCAGCGGTAGACAATATAGGTAAATAGAAACAATGGCACATGACATGGGATGGCACAGTGGTTTTGTTGGCAATAAGCGAAATATTGTTGGACAGAGAGGGGTCGTGGTTGGTCATGTGACCTCTGCCTACTTGCAGTAGTAGAATTTATTAGCCAGGGAGCTGATTTGGACTTGATCCAAACACCCCACACAAAAACAGTTGTGGCTGAAATTTAAGCTTTTGGTCCTCTCACTCGCAAAGTCCACTAAAGTACGTGGCCCTAGGGGGACCGCTGTGCCGACTGGCGATAGTGCACTTGGCTCAATTAAAGATGTCCTTAAGGACTGATCGTATTCCAAAGCACTAGAAGGAAGTGGCTACAGCTAGCCTTGATCTGAGCTACTTTCGCTGGTAGGCGCTGCAAATTTGCAAATCTGTTGCTATTCCTATTGTTACTTTTGCAGTAGCTAAATGCGAGGTGTATTGGAGGCTTCAGCACGTCATTCAGCTTTAGCAATATGAAAGGTTGGCTGTACCCTTAAGCTGAACGTGTTCTCTCTGTTATTGTGCACTGTGGCTGGTAGTTCCTTTGTTCACAAATATCTACGTTTCGCTTCCGAATCTTTTACTTATCTCTTGTAATTGAAATACACATTTTCTGTGTGCTTTATCGCATTGATTTAAAAGATGATTTCAAGTCTTTAACTCTTTAGCGCTGTGTGTAAAAAGCCTATGATTAGGTCTTGCCTACAGACAACTTTAGTTGTCTGTTGGCAGACCTATTATTTCCAGAACATATACTCAGAGTGGGCTTTTGGTCAGTTCCTTGTTCACCACTGGACGGATGGCTTGTTTTCTATATTCATTCTCTGCTCTTGATTCAATTAATTTCCTCACTGTTTTTGTGTTTGTTCCACCCAAGCACATTCCGACCTAGCAGTGTTCTGATTGCAAGATTTGAATTGTTGCTTTGAAGACTTGAGGGACTCTTTTTAGGGCTTGTCTACATACAGCTTTTGTTATTGTTAAAGACCTATATTCTGTAGTACATTAGCATATAGGTAAATATAGCAGGTCAGCCCCATTGCTCTTGATTTGGATGACTTTCTTCTCCATCTCATTTCCCTGATTCTTGTTTAATGGCTTCCCATCCTATTCTTTGTTTCTCTCATCTATGGAGCACTTCTGTTTTCTTATTCGATGACTTGTGAACTTCCATTGTTTGTATTTAGGGAACTACTTTTTCTTCTTCTAGCAATTCATGGGAGTGCTTTTGTTTTCTATTTCTCTACTTCATGTGCATCTTACCCTCCTCAAATTCCTCCCTTTGCGGTCCATGCTGCTCACCCCTCCCCGACAGCTACATCTAAGCTCTCCTCTGGCTTTTTAAATGTTTTTTAAAAACCCTGACCTTCTGATGCGCAACCACCTTCTGTTACCAGCATTTTCGCGATGATGACCTATCACCTCTGCCGGACCCCAACTCCTCCTCCTCTGTTATCCACACTCACACTCCTTACATTCTATTTTTGAATATTTATAAATATTAATTTTTTGTGGTCTAGTTGGCTACGGTTTGCAGGTGAGCCACTAGTTTCTTAATGTATGCTTTCACACACATTTGCAGGGGTGGCTCCTCTGCAATGGCGTAGGAGCGTCGCCCCACTGGCTCAGAGCATGCGGCAAAAAAATACAACAATATTTTATCATTGTTTTATTTTTAAGCAGCTGGCTCAGCCAGTGTGTGCAGGGAGGGGCTGGGGCGTGGGAGGGGGGAGAAAGAGTGCTATGTGCCATCTCAGGCCGACCAAAAGCCACATGCACACTTAGGTTTCTCTAAACCAGCTGTATTGAACAGTCGGGTTAGAGAAACCGCACAGACTCACTGACCTGAGTGGAGTGTCTTTCCAGGCTTCTCAGGCCAATCCCCATGCTGCTCTGCAGAGCGGGGATTGGACAGGGAGTCTGTGAAGTAGTCACAGTCTCTGCTTGGACAAGAAAGTCCCAGCACAGAGGCACGACGTGGGAGGCGGACGGCAGCAGGTGTTTAATTTAAAAGAAAAATGTTTTATTATTATTATAGTCCCCCCTCACCCGTGCCCCCTCCTGCCACCCCACCCCTTTTTGTGTGTGGCGGCCACCACTGCACATTTTTTTATTTTTTTATTTAGTACTCTAAGACAGGCATCTGCCATCTTGTAATAATAAATTTAAAAAATCCCAAAGTGTCCTTGTCATGCTAAATGCTCACGCATGCATGATATATACATCATTACTCTGAGCCGCCTTTGTGTCATGATGCACACATGAGTACATATCAATACATTTAAACATTAGCAAAGTACCACATTACAATGTGGGCTAGCGTGGGTATAATATCATTAGTAAAGGCAATAGGTCCACATTGCTTTTAAAAGGTGATTCAAATTGGCCTTACCTGTGCTTTTTGTTTATGATTTGGTGTTTTATTTTGAATCTTTTTACCTAGGATTTTCTGTATCCATTAGTTTTTTAATGCTCTTACTGTTGTTGTTGCTGATGTGCTGTTTTAAAGAACCTTTGACCAAAATAAATAAGAGTTATTTCTGTTGTACCCTCTTTTAAACCTATTTAACTCTGTTAATTGTACGGTTAGCCAGTACCATTCAGCCCAATTTGTTACAACCTGATTTTTCCAGTTTGTCACAATGTCTGATAGGTATGTTTAATTAAACGTTCCCTCTTGTCTGGATTTTGGGCATTCACAAGTGAAAATGTGCTGGATGTGTGGGCCCATTCTCAATGTGAACTTTTGTGTCTGGCTAATGATGCACTGACAATGGCACCTCAAGTGGATTGCTTGCATAATCAAGCACACTGGAGATGGGACTGTGCATTCCTCAGTCAAAAAACGATGACAACACTGACACACTCACTGAGGGTCTGTCTTTTTTCCTATGCCAGTCTTGACCTGGTGCAGTGGACTGTGCAATACAACAGTTGTCAAAGATGGCCCCTGTAGGAGAGTAGGATCTGCTTCTTATAGTTACCCCCACTTTTTGCTGATGTTTCACTGTTTTTCGACTTAGCCAGACTGAGGCCCTGCTAATCAGGACCCCAGTCTACCTGCTTTCTACTCTAAATTGATTGTATGTACTTTAGGTACACTCCAGATTGGATTCTGGGGTACCCTTGTGAATCCCTAGTATATGGTATACTATGTACCCAGGGCATAGGTACCCCAGAGGCCCTACCAGGGGCTGCAGCATGTATTGTGCCACCCCTGGGAAGCCTTTAAAATGACACAACAGGTCTGCTACAGCAGCCTGTGTAAGGTGGTATATGCACTCCTTACTGAGATATAGGTTCCCTATATCTCTCCATATCACTGCACATGTAAACCTATCAGTCACCCCTATGGCAGGCCTTAACAATCCTGAAGGCAGGGTGCTGGGTTTCATGTGAGAGGGTGCCCATGCATGAGCAGAGCCCCTCTGCAGCTTTCGGAATCTTTATTCCGGGGTTGTTTGTGATGCAGCCAGACCATATACTCTTAAGTGCATTATAACCCAGCGGTAAATGCTAACTTGAGAATGGCTGCATGGAAAACTGTCGTGTTTGGTGTCAAACACCTTGGAATCATACCTCCACCCCAGTACTGGGGTGGGAGGTATGATTCCTCCCTTCTAGAGGGAGCAACATGGCACCACCGGTACACCCAGTACCAGCTAACAAAACCCTGGCATCACAAAATGGATGCTGCAGCCACAGACACGCAGTCTGCCCTCCTGCTGCTGGACGAAACTCCGGCAGGGGAGGCCTGGACAATAGGTTTCCTGTCACAGGGAGGTGTGACCACCTCCCAGACAGGCTTTAGTGTATTGGGGCTGGGTGGGTGCACTCTCAGAGTGCTTTGAAGTCTGCACTGGGGGCACATTTGGTGTCCCTGTGCATAGTCCAGCTCAAACCGGTTGCAGGGGCACACAGCCCCTGCTCTGGCGCGAAACTGGACAAAGGAAATGGGTGTAGCCACCCCTCTTTCCTGACCCTCCCATAGGTGGGTCCCCAGAGTTTGTCCCACCCCTTCCTTGGGTATAAAGTAGGAAACCCTGACTACAGGACTTTAGCTTACACCTGGACTAAACTCTGATACCAGAAACCAAGTACTTCGACGATCTGCACGACGCTGGATGACTGAAGAATCTCCCTTGGAGTAAAGGAGTTACTCCCCTGCAAGGCAGGCACCTTTAACGCAACTGACCGGTTGGCATCTCCAAGCTCCGACGGACTCCGAAGAATATTGCCACACAGGAGGTGGTTTTTCCAAGGTCTCTGAGGTCGATCTGTGCCCACAGCAAGTCTGAGGCCTGTATCCCTCGTGGAGACCGTGCAACCCGAACCCCTGGACACCGCAACTATTTGCAGAAGCATCAGCTTTCCGGCAACCCCTGAGGCTGAGCTTTGGGTTACTTGTAGCCCTGACCCCAAGCAGTAACTGCACTGAAGATTGCAGGCCTACACTCAACGAGTGTCCCGTGGGCCGCCATTTTGTGATTCCTCTTGAGGTCCCTTCGCGATCCCTGGTCCGTTGACCTGTGGGTCCCCAAGAAGCCAACTCTAACTTTTATTGGGCTTCCCTGGTTGCTCCAGATGTGCCCTGACTCTCCATTGCTTGGGGAGTCTCCAGAACCTTGCTGGTTTGCACAGAAGCATCTTTTCTCTTCCTGCATGGGTTGCTGTTGCCAAGGCTTGTTGTGGTCAATCCGATCACCAACACCCCAGCACTCAACATCCTTTGTGGGTCAGCTCGAATCCGGCTCCTGGTTGTCGTCAACATCTCCGGGACCCCGTGGCTGCAGAGTCGAGCTTCAATCACCTCTTCGCACCTGAAGCACCCGACATCGGTGGGCATTCGATTGCTCCGCTCCTGGTCACTGGCTAGTGACCCAGACTCTGTCCCCTCTGCTTTCAGGTTCTTCACATCTTTGATCCAGGCTTGGATCACACCGGACACTTTTCTCCTTCACGGCAGCAGCACTTTGCAGCAGATCGCCATTGAAAACGACGACGATTCCCAACACCTTTTGACATCTATGCACCCCGCTTCCCTGGGTGAGGTAACTCGAGTACTCTGGTGCTCACGTGGGTGTTGGCCCTAGAACCCCTTAAGTCTAAAGGGGTTTGCTGAAAGTCCTCTCCTAAGTGTCCTTTATCTTTAAAATTCCAACCGCGACTTTCCGCATTGAATCCTACGGCGCTCGCGGCTGTGTTCTCACACTGCACATGTCCCCCGTGGGCCTCCTGTGTCACTACCTTGGGTGGTTCCTTGGGGTCCCAGCAATTCTACGTGCTCTAGGCACTGTGTCTAGTCAAGTCATGGTTCTTATACCACTTTCTTAGTATATGGTTTGGTCTCCCCCTGGAGCCCACTGTGAATTGTGCTATTTACTGTCGTTTTAATACTGTGATACTGTGTATCTTGAACTCTAATCTCATAAAGGGATTAGTAGTTAGTGTTTAGAAATAAATACACATATTTTATATATATCTTGTGTGGTTCTCCTTTCATTTAGTTATTCAAGAGGTTATAATCTGGTAAACCAAGCTGTTTTACACTCCTTCAAGACTTAGCCTGAAGGCTGCTCTCCATAGCTACCACTAGGATAGCTTTCAATAAAGGTTGTCTTTAAACCTATCATCAATAAGGGTAGTTTGGACTGGTGCAAGGTGCCCACTCTAACTAGTGGACAGCATATGCCAGGCCAACTTCTCACAGCCCCTATCCTCTTTGCCTCTCTAGTGGCAACTTATTCCTGGGTCGCTTTGCATATGTGCATGAGAGTAGGACACCTTTCCTGTTCATTGCAAAACTCCTCCTGGGATGGTCCTGCAGAGCCAGTAATTTCTTTATCTCTGGCAATAACCCAGAGTCCAACACTCTGTTCACCTTGGCGGTTCATTCTCATCTTCACCTGGAGCTGGAGTGAGTGTCACAACAGCCGGTGTCAGACAGTGTGCCCTGATTCACAATACTGTACTCTGATCCCTCCCCTCTTTGGGACATCCCAGCCTATTCCTAAACTTGGCATGCAGCATATTCTCTGGTCAACAAAGCTGACATTTTCCAGGTCATATTGGCTTCTGGACATGGTGCTGTCCTGACTGTAATTGGGCCAAATAGGCAGCCAACACCCTGTTTTTCATACCCATCCATAGACCATGACTATCTTGCATTTCACCTCTGCCTCAGTACTGGCAAGTGGGTACTCCATGTCATCCCTACTGAAAATTAGGCCATTACCAAGGGTACCAGGGCACATTTTCTGAGATTTGAGATACTTCCTTTCACCCTTAGACCTAAAAGTGCCAGTTTCCCTTCGAGCTGGAACCTTTCTCCACTGACACCCGCCTCACTGACAAACCCAATAATGTTTGATTAAGTGTGCTTAAGACCTTCTGGGTCCATGTCCCAGATGTCCAGAGTAAGTAGGTTCAGTGCTACTGGGCCCTTGCTGATACTCATCCTTCTAGGCAGCATACTGCCCATCAGAAGTACAGCTATCACAGTTTATTTAACTGGATAATCTTGTCTTGTAATTCCTTTCTCTACGGCACATACCTCAGGTTACAACATTATGCATCAAATGGGTCTCTTTCTAGCCCTTCTCCTTTTGGTTCTGAGTATTAGTTCAGATCTTTTTAGGCTTAACTGGACACTAGCAATGATTCTGACAATTTCCTTCAGTCCTGGAACTATTCTGCTTGGAGCTCTTCTCCCCTTTAAATGTGGAACCATGCTGGTTCAGTCCTTTTTTTAACCTTTTTAGCTAACCAAATTTCAGACAACACAGCAATGTTTTTCTGTATACTTTTTCGTAAGGGCTGAAAATTCGTATCTGAGGAGGCTAGGCCATACCTCCCTCAGTTGCTCTGCAACCATTAAGTGATTTAGCGATGGGCAAATCTTCACTTCCATCCCTCTAACACATTCATTCCACTAGCCTCATACTATGTCATAGAATCACTACTCAAACTGAACTCCATCAGCTTTCTTGCTTTCACAAAACCTCTTCAGGTAGTGTGCTAGCTTCACCCAAACCATCTAATTAGAGCATTATTATAATCTCATTAGTGAGATTGTCTTTGTCTGGCACTTTCCAACTACCTCAGTTCCTTCAGAATTGGAGTAGACTCAGTAAAGTTGCTGCCTTGAACTTATCGTTCAGATTTAGCACCTTACATGCAATTTCAAGGCTGTGGAACCGCCTTATGTCAGTTTGTGGAACACAAGTGTATATCAACTTCTTGGTACCTTAGTGGTGGATTCCTGGGATTTGTATTTAATCACTATCCCAAGCAACCTTTCACTTTGGTGCTAACCAGAGCTTCTATTTTTCAAAGGCTATTGGTTTATTCTCCACTTCTCATTTTATTTGTATTCCCTCTTCCTATCTTCCTGGGCCCACTCATCCTCCTAACTACACCTCTCTTTTTCTTACAGGTGGGCTACTCCTAGATTTTCCCTCTTGTCTTCCCTAGCCTCATCCTCTTGCTGTTAATTACTTTTCTGGAGCAATAGTTTAAGTTCCAGGGTCTTAGCAAAATCTACCTGTTAGACCTGACAGCCTTAGGGTGGTCTTTTCCCGAATTTTTGACTGCCTGCTTCCCTCTATTTTTCTGGCCTTTTTTTTGCTGCCTTTAGGACTTTGCACACTTTACAACTGTCAAACAGTGCTAAAGTGCTTGTGCTTTCTTCCCTAAACATTGTAAAATTGGTTTACACCAAATTAGGCGGTATGAGGCAGCACTGTTAGACCTGACAGCTTTTGCTTGTTTGCCTCACTCTTTTGCTGATTTCTTTTGGTTGGCCTTAACGCTCTGAGCACTTTACCCCTGCCAACCAGTGCTAAAGTGCAAATGCTTCTCCCCTAAAGCATGGTTTAATTTACTATCCCCGACTGGCATATTTAATGTACTTATAAGTCCGTAGTAACTACGTGTGCCCAAGGCCTGTAAATTAAATGCTACTAGTGGGCCTGTAGCACTGATTGTGCCACTCGCATGAGTAGCCCCTTACCCATGTCTCTGTCTCAGGCCTGTCACTGCACAGCCTGTGTGCAGTTTCAAACTGCCATGTTGACCTGACAAGTAAACCTTCTTGCAACGCCTAAACCTTCCATTTTTATACATTTACGACACCCCCAAGGTAGGCCCTGTATAACCCACAGGGCAGGGTGCAGTGTATCTAAAAGGCAGGACATGTACTTCTAAACTTTACATGTCTTGGTAGGGAAAACGTCTAATTTAATTTTTCACTACTGCAGGGTCTATCTCTCCCATACAATGACATTGGGATTATGTTATTACTCCTTTTAAGTGTAACTCCCAATTGTGAAGAGATAGGCTTTTTTAAGTTTCGTGCCACTTAACTTACAATTTAAAATCACAACTTATGGTGAAGTTGGATTTTAAATTCCAGTTTAGCAAATGCTAAGTTAAGAAAGTTGGCATTGACTTATTTAGCCATTTAGTGCCTTCTGCCTGTCTCTGGAATACATGTCTGGGGTGGATGACAGCTGGCGTCCTACATTCCCTCCAGACAGTCACACACAAAGGAAGGGTAGGTGTCCCTGAGTGGTCATCTGCATGCAGATGGGCCATCCTAAGCAGGATGGGAGGGTGGAGCTGACACCTACACTTGAAAGGGTTGTGTCCTGTTCCCACACAAAGGATTAATTACCCCCCCTCCTTGTAGAATGTATGAAGCCATGGCAGGAAGAGAAAGCCTCTGTGCACTTCAAAGCTTTCTTTGAAGTCTCCTTCATTTCAAAGGCACAACTGGGAATAAGTACTAGAACTCTGGCACTACCAAATAAGTACACTTATGGACCTGTGACCACTCTGCCTGATGAAGAGGCTCTGCTGTGCTGCTCAAGGCCTGACACTCTGCTGGAACTGCTTGTTGCTGAACTCTTGGCTTGCTGTGCTGCCCTTCTGCCTGCTTCTCTCTCTCTGCCTGAGTGAGAAGGACTGGTTCTGTATCACTTTAATCCAGAGTGAATACAAGAGCTTGCTGGCTTGCCTCCTGTAGCCTAAGTCTCAGGGACACAAAATAATTAGAACCCTCCTGTTTCAACCCTTGGGCTCATCTGCTTGTGAGTCTGCCCGGGCACGTAGTGCCATCCCAGTTCTGGGCCTTTGGAAGTGGACCTAGAGGTTTGCTCCAGTGGAACCGACACATCTTCTGCTGCAAGAGCAGAATCCATGCATCGCCGCTGTTGCGGGAACCAGATCGGTGCAACCCACTCGATTTGGAACTGGCGCATCGCCACCATTGTGTGGAGAAGATCGACGCATCGCCTCTACAGCATGTCTCATCACATCCGGAAACACAGCACTTCAGAACCAATGCTTTGCTCACGGACCTGATGCATCGCAGCAGTTACATGGAGACATTTGGGGCAACATTTCAATTGCGTTGCAATCACCGACGCATCTCACTGTTGCGACCAGGATCAAGGTACTTTATAAATTCATATCTCAACTTCTACTGGATGGATTTTTTTCGTTTTGGTCTTGTTATATTTATAAAATCATAATCTATTTTTCTAACCTAGGGGGTCATTACAATGGAGGTCAGATGGCCACCGCCCGGGCGGCGGTGGGACCACCGTGCCGGCGATGGACATCCGCCCGCAACCGCGAACCAGAAAACCGCTGGTCAAATTAGGATGGTGGTGGAGACCGCGGCAGTGGGAAATTCCGACCGCCGTTTTACCGTCGGTTGCCTTCCGCACTCCCGCCTGGCGGGCGGATCAGGACCGGGATAATGTCGGCGGTGCAGAGCAGGCTCCGCCGGCAGGATTATGATGCCGGCGGTAGCCAGCCTTTTCCTCAGCGGTCAGACCGCCATTGGAAGGCAAGCAGTGATTGTCTACCGGGGGCCCGTTGTGGCCCCCAATGTTTTGGGGGGGTGTGGGTGCACTGGGGGGGTACCCGTGGGCCCCCCCCTACATTTCCCTTTACCAGGTGGCAGGCACTGTGCAGTGCCTACCACGCAGTGCAGGGACATGCAGGACATGCTCCTTTTGGCATCGCGGCGGTGCTGCGGGCAACAGCTACCGCCGCAATGTTGATGTCTGCGATCCGACCGCCGCTGTCGGATTTCTACCGCGGGCATCGTAATCTGACCAGCGGTTTTCCCACGGTCCATGTGGGCGGTCTTTTCCCGCTACCATGGCGGTCGGGGAGGTTTTCCGACCGCCATCGTAATGGGCCCCCTAGTGTGGAGTCTTTTTGTGGTGTTTGCACTGTGCTGTTGTATTAAGTGTAAATGTTGGCAGGGTATGCCCAGACGTGGGTCCCTTGCTCACTTTGCCACTGGATTCAAGCTAGCCTGGCTGATGAGGGCTGTTAGCCCGAAACCGGTCCCAGGATGCTTGTTTCCGGTTCAGGGAAGACCTGGCTTGGCAGTTCGGGCTGGACTGTTCCCATGAAGCACAGGGTCAAGACTGATTTGCATACAGCTGGGTCTGAACTGAGGTGGCGAAGTGAGCTAAAGAACGATGATGGATTCAACCCAGATCTGTGACTGGGGGTGAGTGTCTGAAAAGTTTCAGCACTCCGACCATTATCTCCTTGTGTTTGCGTTGTATTAAGTGTTGCACAAATACTTTACACATTGCCTCTTATGTTAAGCCTGACTGCTCTGTGCCAAGCTACCAGAGGGAGAGCATGGGATAATTTAGGTTGTGTTGTGACCTACCCTGACTAGGATTGTGGTTCCTGCTTGGACAGGGTGCATACCTCTGCCAACGAGAAACCCCAATTTCAAACACTACCCTAAAAAGGTCGGGATCCCTGTGATACAGGACAAAGGGACCATAGACATTGCTGGAGGAGACAATAGCAGGGACACTCTAGAAAACAATCTAGGGGATACTTGTGGGGATAGTCTAGAGGAAGCATCCACTCTCAGAGAAGCTGTGTCCACATCACTCTCTTCTGTGGGGGTTCTTCTTCTGAACCCTCCACAGAGTTCCCTACAATCTTTTCCTTCCCTCTTAGTACCTGTTTTTCTCATTGGCCCACAATTAAATTATCTCCATCTCCGTGGGCCTTGGAGTTCTCCGCTACTTATCCTAACACATCTTCTTCAACTGTTGTAGGGACACATGTCTTAGGCAGGTTTTTTCCCTTTTGCTATCTGCAATTTTTATGTGCAGGTTACATATCAAGAAACTGAACTTGAAGGTGGGGCCAGCTATCATGGCCATGTAGACGTCATCCACTGAGGCTCCACAAAGTGCCCTACAGAACACCCAGAATCTGACACCATCCACTAGATTTTGACCCCCTACAGAGCAGGGGCGGCAAGCAGGTTTAATACATGGGGCAATCACCCTGCCTCCACCCTTCCAGTTCACCAAAACCCTCCCTGGTGGCCAAAATGCATCCTGAAGGCCTGCAGAAAGATGGCAGTGGCGGGGTCTGTGAGGCACCGGCAATGCTAGAGTGACTCCCTGCCCAGTATAGCACTATCGAATGAAGCATAACTTGCAACTGAATGACTCACAGCGGTAAGGAGAACAGGGAAAGTCCCATAGTGGGGAAAGCTGCCACTCACCACTTGCCCACTTCCTGCAGCCTGCCCGAACATGGCGGCCATCGGCTTCCCAGCATGCCTCCACTTGTAGACTGCTGAGTGGAAATACCCTGGCTGATGCAAGGCAAAGATGCTATTCCCCTAAAAGACACCTGCAGCATTGGGGGACACAGAGCAAGGGCAAACGACTGCGGTAGAGCCTGGATCTGCTTTGCCTGACCTTGCTATGGCACATGCCACAGACAGCGGCCCACTCGTCTCCATGCCATTCAACTGAGAGACCCACTTCCACTCCAAAAAGGCTGGTAAGAAGATGATTCCTATCTGGTCTGTTCTGCCACTGGCCCTGAACATGCCAACCCTTTTCTTTTTGAATGTTTCGCCCATTGGAGCACCAGTAGCTACTGCCGGTAGCCTGACCTATAGCGGCTCCAAGCCTACGCACAGAGGACACCCTAAGCAATACAGCTGGCACATTAGGCCACCACTCCAGCCCACAGACCCAGAGAGACTCATGGGGGGCATTGTAATAGTCCTGGCAATGGTGCGCTACCATGCAAGGAAGGGGCCGATGTGGACTGTAAAAACCTTTGAGCTTCTTCTCACTGCGGCTCCCCTTGGAGCCCCATATAACACGTATGCAGTATAAATCCATACTCCTCTATGTGGTGGGTGCGGCAAGAAACCACTGAATTTCCCTGCTCTGCCTGCATCACATATATCATTGGTAAGTACCCTCCTGAGGCTCCTGACCCCACGTAACTAGGAAGTTTTTAATCCAAAGAGGGTTCAAGCCAACAGGGTATCTAGGTATTTTACTCCAGCAGAAACAAGGGAACTGGGGATAGACTCCAACACTGACACAAAAATTGTCTTAACTAAAGAAGACCTTCTCTCATCCCTGCAAGACTTCAAGAAAGAACTTCAGGAAGAGCTAAAAGCAGACATCATTGCCTCGTTTAAAACCTTTAAGGCAGAGGTAAATTACCGCCTGGTCTCCCTCCAGGCCGATGTCGACTCTGCTGGCACGCGTACACTAGACCTTGAGATGAAACATCAAGACCTGGAATGATGACTAAGTCCAGTGGAGTGCACCATGGAACAAATCAAACCCTAGCTACACGCGGCCCTTTTTTAAGTGCGAAGACCTAGAAAATCAATCCAGACAGGATAATATATGAGTGAGGGTCTGGAGGAGGGACGTGAGGGGCCTGATCTAGAGGCTTTCTTAGTAGGCATGTTCTCGGAACTACTAGGCGAAGATCAACCAGAGGTACGGCTGGAAAGAGTCCATAAAGTGGGCCAACAGCTCGCGGGTCGAGGAAAGCGATATCCTCGCTAAGTTGCACTCATTTAAAACTAAAGAAATGATGGTTCAGGCTGTCTGAATGCGAGATTCTATCTCCTTCCAAGGAGTGACATGGTCCCAATTCCAAGCTATACCCCCGCCACTCTGGCATGATGCCTACGATTTAAGAGAGTGACAGACGCCCTGCGTCAAGATCATATTAAATATCGCTGGTCATACCCCTTTGGCATCGCTTTCAAATTTCACAACAAGATGCACCACTTTACAGAACTTGAAGATGCCGCTGCTCTCCTGGACTGACTCTCACTACCCCTCACGAGCCTGCCGATCACTGTGGGGATACCTCTTCAGGGTCCACCATCAAATCCGCTACAGGACCATGGCACTCGCAGAAAAGAGGGAATCACGCTGGCAAAATATCACTTTCAAGAAGTCTTTCCCTCACACCCCACCTTGTGACCGCTCTGAGAACACTTCAGGACTCATGGATTGGGTACAACTTCACACTCTGAACTTGGCTTAGTACCACTTGGAGAAACTGAGAGGCTCCATGCCTGAGGGATACGAGATTGACTCTCGAAGGTTTCTTGTTCTGACTATTTAACCAGCCTCCTAACTATCAACCGCCACACAGTATGCTTACCTTATACTTGGGCATCAGAATATTATGCCACCCCAAGGCAAACGTAGAGCTCATTGACAGGTTTGTTTCCGTGATGCCCTCTCTATTTGAGTTTCTCATGGAACTGTTTGTTAACAAGTTTAAACTCCCCAGTTCACATTGTTTGCTGTTTTTAAATGTGTTGCGTGAATGGAATTGTATTACTCAGAGTAAAGGGGAGAGACCGGGTGGTGGAAGAGGGAGATGAGTTGGGGAGAATATGGAATGGATGGGGGGGCCTGCTAGTTTCCTGCCTTAGACATTCTGAGAGGGGGCCTTTTGAATCCACACATACTAAACCCTATTATGGTACTTAACACCATATCATGGAATGTGAAGGGGTTAAATTCACCACTGAAATGCCAACAACTTTGGAAGTATATTCTTGACAGGCGCCTAGATATCGTAGCCCTGCAGGAAACACATCTCAAGCGCAGTGAAGACCATAGGCTGCAGTATAAATCATACTCCCTAATATATAAGTCCTCGGCCACCACAAAACATAAGGGGTTAGAGCTCCTCTTTCACTTCTCCCTGAAATTTCAAGTTACTGGTAGCAAAACCGATAAGGAAGAGAGGATCTTGATGGTCAAGGGCAATATCAATGGCTGCCTCTGCACCGTAGCCACGATTTATTTATTTTTAGATAAACCCATAACAAATGAGGAAGTTCAAGATGCTATTGACACCCTCAAATTACATAAATCACCTGGCCCTGACGGATTCACCACCTAATTTTATAAGGCCTTTAGCTCCGACTTAATTCTTCACCAGACAGCTCTCTTTAAATACATCGCAGATACACAGGGCGGAACCTCTACTACAGGGGAAGCCTTAATTTCGGTTATCCCAAAACCTGGGAAAGGTTCCCCACCTACATCCTACTAACCAATTGCCTTGCTTACCTTAGATGCCAAACAATATACTAAAATATTAGCCACCTGATTAGAGGACATTATCCCAGAGTTAATTCACCCAGACCAGTCCGGCTTTATCAAAGGGAGGCAAACCCAGGATAACTTGAGATGGGTGGTTCACTTGGTCGAAAAAGCAACTTAGAAGAATGTTTCAAAGGTCCTACTGGCACTAGATGTCGAGAAAGCCTTTGACTGTGTGGATTGGTTCTTTCTCTCCCACACACTGCATCGATTTGGATTTGGAAGTCGCTTTATCTGTATGGTCCAGGCCAATTATGCATGTCCATGATCTAGCATATCAGTAAATGGGCCAGCTTCCGACTATTTTGATCTGGCACTGGGTACAAGACAGGGGTGCCCTCCTTTCCCGTTACTCTTTGCGCTTAGCATTGAACCCCTAGCTGCTAAAATACTAGCAACGCCATCAATCCATGGGCTATCTTCTCGCTCAGTTGAGCACAAAATGTCAATGTTCGCTAATGATGTCCTGTTATCTCTTACCTCTCCCCAGACTTCACTGCCAACCCTAGAAGCTAAACTCCGACACTACGAATCAATGCTGGGTTTCAAATTAATCTCCATAAATCCTTCTTGCTTAGCCTGACACTCCTGGCAGGAGAACTGAAAGTAATTGCGGCCACATTCCCCTTCCAATGGGTGAAGGAGGGATTTACCTACTTAGGAATAAAAATTACTCCCAAAATAATTGACTTATACAAAGCAAACAACCTTCCCCTACTGCAGCAATTAAAAGCAGATCTTAAATGTTGGGCCCCGCTATATCTGACTTGGATTTTCTGCATCATTGCAGTAAAGATGACAGTCCTACCGCATCTCCTGTACCTCTTTCAAGATCTCCCCATTGACGTTGATGGGAACCTTTTCTCTTTCACACGCTGTAGGAAGCTGGGTTTCTGTTGCAGTAACGCCCCCCCTACTTTTTGCCAGACTACTGATGCACTTTGACTTGATGTGCCCTGGGTCCCTGCCAATCAGGTTCCCAGGGCCTGTGTTCTTTCCCAAAACTGTACCTTTGTACCCCCAATTGGCACCTCTCTGGCCACATGTCAGTCCCTTGTAAAAGGTACCATGGGTGCCAAGGGCCCTGTGGCCAGGGAAGGCCTCTAAGGGCTGCAGCACTTATTGAGGCCACCCTTAGAGGCCCTGTACCTTTACACACACACACACACACACTGCCTTTGCAGGCTGCGTGTTTTGGTGCAGAACAAAGTGAGGAGTCGACATACAACCCACTGCCCTGGCCTAGGTCAGCCACCCCTCTAGCTGGGTGAACTATACCAGTGGTGAGGGTACAGGTGCATGAGCCCTGTACCCCTACAGTGTCTAGACCAATTCTTAGACATTGTAAGTGCAGTAATGCCATTAAGAGTATATGGTGCTGGGAGTTTGTCATTATGAACTCCATAGCACCATAATGGCTTTACTGAAAACTGGGAAGTTTGGTATCAAATTTCTCAGCACATTAAACCCACACTGATGCCAGTGTGAGATTTAATGGAAAATGCACTCAGAGGGCATCTTAGAGATGCCCCCTAAAAAACGACCAGCCTCTGGTGGGTTCCCTGACTGGTACACACCAGCCTGCCACAACGAGACATATTTCTGGACACCTGGGGTGGGAGCCTTCGCTCCCTGTGTCCAGAAACAAAGTCTTTCCTGGGTGGAGGTGTTCACACCTCCCCCAGGCCAGGAAGAGCCATCTGTGGCAGGGGAGCTTCAAAGGCCTTGCTGCCTTTGTAATGCAACCCCCAGCCTCTCCTGCTATCAGGAGCAGGCCCCCTTCCTGTCTCCCCTCCTGTTCGGCGGGAAGACAGGTGGGAAAAATTAGCCAGCCCAGAAGGGTTGCTCACCTCTGCCAACCCCACCCCTCAGGTGAGGGAGGCGAGGTGAAGCTCACTACTCAGTGCCTGCCATCTTGCAGATGGCAGGCACTCCCCAATCAGGATTAGGGATTGCGCCCACACCCCCACGTGGAGTGAGCACACCAAGGATGTAGTCACCCTAAGGTCAGTAGCCCATTGGATACTGACCTTAAGACCCCTAAAATGCCCCCTAAATACAGTATTTAATAGGCAGCCCTGAACCAAGAAGTCAGATTCCTGCAAACTAAGAAGAAGAAGGAAGAAAGAAGATGCCCAGCAGAGGAGACTGCCGAGAAGAACTGACTTGGCCCCAGCCCTACCGGCCCGTCTGCAGTTTCCAGAGATCCTGCACCAAAAGTCGCCTTGTCCTGCAGCCAGCGACCTCCAGCACCCTGGGAGGTTTGACTGCGTTCAACAAAAACCGGATCTCCTGTGAACAGCAGCTCTGTTCAAAAGAAACTCCCAAGACAGACTCTTTGCCTGCTGAGGACAAAGAAACCTGACGCCTGGAACTACCACTGCACTCGTCACCTATGGCCCGAGTTCGAGAGGCCCACCAGTCCCAGCGAGGTCCCCCAGCGTTCCAGAGTCCGAGTCCACCGTGGGTTGACCCCTCCAGGACTCCCCGGCGTCGCCTGCAGCCTCTGCATGGAGACCCCCAACCACGAATGGCCCGGTAAGGTGAAATCCGACCTCAAAAGACACCCCTGCATCCAGCCACCCTGCGCCCTGGAGAAGAGAACCTGGCATGCACCTACATCCTGAGCCCTCCAACTTACCTGCCCAGCTGTTGGTTCCTCCCGGAAATCTTCCTGGACCGAGCGTGCAGCCAAAATCCAAAACCGGCAACTCCCATTGAAAACAACAGGGAACCCGACGCCAAAACAGCACCCTGCACCCGGCCGTTCCTGTGCCGCTGTGGGTGCACCTTTTGTGCTAAACTGGATCCCCCTTTGCCCTGAGCTAAACCCTAGGAGCTTTGCTCCCACAATCTTATGGCCTGCTCGTGAGCAGCCACCAACCGGAGGCCCCCTATCCCCCATTGGATAACATTGGGACTCAGCACTCTGCACCTGGCCGCCCTAGTGCCGCTGAGGGTGCTTTGAGAGTGCATCCTTGACCCTGGGGGAACCCTTGTTCTAACCCCAGAAACTCAACCCAAAAGACCGAGTACTTACATGTTAACCGATAACTTCATTTCTCTCCATAGGAATTGACTGTTTTTCCTTGAAAATTGTTCCGTGTGGAGTTGAATTGTATGAAAACCTGAAAAACTACAACTGTACAAAACTGGTTTTACTTACCTTTTCTCTAGGAAATGTCCCAGTGTGATATCTAGGCACATCACACTGAGTAGAAAGAGTAACTTAAAAAGTAATCTAAAAAGTAACTGAAAAGTAATCTGAACAGTAATTTTGATATTTGTACTTACCTGTATTTCAAACAACTGCATTTCGAACTTGCATTCAATTTGTAAACACTGCATAATATTTTGCAAAGCATTTCACTTACCTGTGCCATGCTTGGCTTGGTTCTAGAAATAAAATAACTTAATAATATTTTTATACAAACACAATTGGTCTGTGTTCAGTCTTTGAGTGTGTGCCATCATTTGCTGCCTGAGTGTGTACAACAAATGCTTAGCACTACCCTCTGATAAAGCCTTACTGCTCGACCACACTACCACAAATAGAGAGTAAGGTGCTATCTACTTTTACCTCTGCCTACCTTTGGGGTTCCACTGGACTCTGTGCACACTATACCTCATTTTGGTATAGTATATACAGAGCCAGCTTCCTACACATGCTAACTGATCTCAACATTTATTTGGCAAAATCGCAGAGCCCGACTGTCGCGCAAACTGTTGGCTCTCCCTGGAAATGCAGGAGGCTTGACCTTGACAGACATGTTGCTATATTATAAGGTGGCGCAACTACGAGTTATCTCTGAATGGTCCCTTAGGGAATCCGATAAACACTGTCTCCATATGGACAGAGTGGTGGTGGGAAGGACAATTTGGGATGTACTGTGGAAGCCCAAACATGACCGACCACCTAACGCCTACTTGAGCACCCCGACTGCTACCACTCTGAAAGTATGGGACATTGTGACCCATTTGCGGGGTTTAGCAATGTTTACCTCTCCCTACATCCCTATTCACTATAATGCAGCCTTCAAACCTTACTTGCTGCCCGGACCTTTCGACTTGTGGCTAGAGGGTGGCTGCCTTACTGTCTCAGATCTATTTCACAAGTGGGACATACTGACTTTTGAGAATTGCTGCACTGACTTTGACTTACCTCCATCACAGATTAACCATTATACCCAACTGAAGCACTGGGTGTTACAACCAGCCCTACAATTAGCTGCCACCAGAGACCTACTCCCTATTGAGAAGTTTGAGCAGAGACCAGGTGTGACAAGGGGGTGCATTTTTTTCTTTACTCACTTCAAACATCCTCTGGCTGCACCTTCACTCCCAGATACACAACATTCTGTGAACAAACTTTGGCATCACCTATCACTGCAGAACAATGGCGCAAACTCCGGACTGACATCCCCAGATTTAACAGCTCATTAGGCCTACAGGAAGAACAGTATAAAGTACTTTTTGACTGATATTTACACCCGGCAAAGCTCAAGAAAATATTTCCTAACACATCAGGGGCTGTATTACACATACAACGCATTTGTCTTGATTGCGCTGGGAGCACCTTTTAAATCGTGCATCTGGCGCAATCAAGGACAATGTGCCATATTTGGGTGAATGTGCTGCCCCCAGGGCAGCCGCAAACTCGTGCTGCCCTGGGGGCAGTGCATTCATGTGGAAAAAGGAGCGGCAGCTTTAAAGCCACTCCGTGTTTTCACAGTGCAGGCGGCAACCCTGGGTATTAGGGATCCCTTGCAGCCGGCTGCAGTCAGTGACTGCACCCGCCTGCAAGGGGATGTCTGGGGGGTCCATGGGACCCCCTTCACCGCCTCAAGAGGGCTGCCATCAAGGGGTGCACTGACAGTGTGCCACGTTTCAGGTGGCGACCTCTGAGTGCGCCTCCTGATAGCTTCTTTGCCTCAGCGCCCACGTCTGTAATACGGCGATGGAGCAGAGGCAAGGGGATTTCATCATTTGCATGGGGCACACCCCAAGCAAATGAGGGAATGCCCTCTGAAGATAGCACTGGCGCTCTATGTGCGCCAGCACTATTGGTATTACAGAAGAGGCTGCACAATCGTCCGTTGCGCCCTCTGGGCACATTCATAATATGGTCCCAGATCGTTGCTGGGAGGTTGTGGGCTTCCAGGGGACTTTCAAGATATTGTGGACTGCCCAATGATACAACCCTATTGAGAAGAGATTCTAGCACAGATAAAGGATATTCTGGGCTATCCTCTTCCATCCACTCTGGAGTTTGTGCTTTTGGGTCTCCGGTATACACCCCCCCTTAAACATCAAACTTTGGGGGATCGTTCTATCCTTTGGCTCTGTCTGGGGGCAGCCAAAATGGCCCTTGCTTCAGCATGGAAGAAATCTGAAGCACCATCTCTGTCTCAGTGAGATGCTCGTCTTTGGCAGGCCCTAACTATGGAACGCATGGCTGACATCCTAGCGGACTCTAGGAAGAGTTTTGACTTTATCTGGAGGCCACTGGTACAATTTCTTTCAGTGGTTCTCCCACTTTTCTCATCTCCCTCCCATATGAGGGCGCTCCACCTGTTTCAGGTTTGATACTCCCCAACCTTACAGCTCTCTTATGTCTCACTTTGATATAATACATACTGACACTCCCACTTGCCCAGTGCAGCAATCCCTCGCGCTACTACTTGTCTTATGCCTTCCACCCGTGCATGTTATGTTGTTCTTTTTCTCTTTTTTTGTTTTACTTTCCTTATCTTTCTCCTTCGTTTTAGAATGTTCAGGAGATAAGGAGTTACTAGGCACTTTAAAAGATATATATACTCAATGCGAATGACAGTGTTTTTTTCACTCTCCTTCTTATTCATTTGACCCCATGTTTTCATATGGAATTGTGACCTACCTTCTATGACACTGAACCTGCTTTTGGTTTGCTCAATTTGTTCTGCGTGAATATAACCCTGCCATGTTACAGTCTGTGCCTTTATAAATGTATTAAAAATGTAAAAACAGAGTTTCACAAAAAAAAAAAAACTGGACTTATTACCATTATTAGAGCTCACTGGAACTGGAATGTAGAAATCTTCACCACTTGTGGGAACATTTTCCACATTCCCTGGCAATCAGGGGATAATGGGCGCAGACTGTATCAGTCAGAGACATTTACCATGGTGTCAAAGAACTTAAGGCCTGATTTAGATCTTGGTGGACAGGTTAATCTGTCACAACGGTGATGGATATTCCATCCACCAAAATATAAATACCATTATATCCTATGGGATATATATTTCGGCGGACGGGATATCCATCACCATTGTGACAGAGTCACCCGTCTGCCAAGATCTAAATCAGGCCCTTAGTCTGATTGTTGGACCCAAAACAGAACAACAAGTACAACCCTTTAGCATTTGTGCCTGAAGGTAGCAAAGGCAAGCAGTCAAAGGCTTACTCAGGGAGGCTGTGAGGAGTTAGAGAATCAGGCTCACGTAAGACAACCAGAAGAGGTCAATAAATCAATGTCTGGCCAACACTTATTCTTTAAAAAAAAAAGAAGTGTTTTTACTCCATACACAACTTAATACTGTACATAATATTGCAGGAGGAGTTTGCTGGTACTCTTAACCCTTTCGCTGCTAGTCCTTTCTCACTCATGCTAAGCCTTTCTTTTGGCTATTTGGGGTAGTTCGCACTTAGGCCCCATAACTTTTTGTCCACATAGGTATCCACACAAAATTTGCATCCTTTTTTTCAACAACCTGGGGATTCTAAAGGTATCAAGGGTTTGTGGATTCCCCTGGAGGGAACCGAGAAATTAGCCAAAATACAGCGAAAGTTTGGGTTTTTGGGGAAAAATAGGAAAAAGGTGCTGCAAAAGAAAGCGTCTGTTTTTTCCCTGCAAATGGTATCAATGAAGGGTTTGCGGTGCTAAAATCACCATCTTCCCAGCTTTCACGAACAGGCAGACTTTTGTCAGAAAACCAAATTTTCCCACACAGTTTTGAAATAGCCCATTTTTCCTATTTTTTGTGCTTTCAAACCCTTACCAGTTAGTGGTAGAAATGGGCGTGGATCCCAGAAAGCTATACATTTCTGAAATGTAGGCAACATTTTGAATTAAGCAAGGGGTCATTTGTGTAGATCCTTAAAGGTTTTCATATAGAAAGTAAGAGTTGAAATAAATATTGAAATTGAGTCAAAAAAAACAGCTATTTGTGCCTATGTTCTCACCTGTAACTCTAACTATGGCAGATTTTTTAAGGCAATATATGGTTACGTCCGCTGGACTCCTCTGGTTGCGTGGATATATAGGGCTTGTAGGTTCACCAAAAATCCGAGGTACCCAGAGCCAATAACTGAGCTGCACCTTTGAATGGTTTTTCATTGTTTACAGGGTATACAGCAATTCATTTGGTAAAATATAAAGAGTTAAAAATAGGCATCAAGGAAACCTATGTATTTTCAAATGGGAACTAGATATGAAGTTTAGAAGCAGTGGTTATTTGCACATCTCTGAATTTATGGGCACCCATACTGGCATATGAATTAGAGGGCATTTTTCAAAATGGCTTCTTTTTTACACACTCTCTTACATTTGGAAGGCATAGATACAGAGAAAGACAATTGGTAATAACACTTGTTCTACTATTCTGTATTCCTCTAAGTCTCCCGATAAAAATGGTACCTCACTTGTGTGGATAGGCCCGCGAGAGGAAACGGCCCAAAATGCAACATGGGCACATCAGATTTTTCCACAGTAAACTGGCCCTTTTTAGGTCTCACGCCTAGCGTTGCAGTGCGCAGCCCTGCTCGTGCAGCGCGAGACCTCTAGAAAGAGCTTTTGAGAGCTGCCCACACGCTCGTGCGTGTGGTTTTGCTTTCAGAAGCCCAAATTGGCTGGAGCGTGCTTTTTTTTTACAAAAACGGCACGCGATTGGGCAAAGGCGGGCGCATGTCCCGCCTTTGCTCCTACAATTCCCGTCGGTGGCCAGCACGCGCAGCAGCGCGTGTTCGTCTCGCTGCCGCGCTCCCTCCCCCCGCTCCTCTGTGGTGCGCGCGCACCACTAGTTTTCTATGCTGCACTCTGTCTTGGTGCTAATCTTACAAAGGAAGCTAATAACTGAAGCCACTGTCACAAGTTTTAGAACTAGAGTGCTTCTGTGCCTGCTTACAACTGTGAAGCCAGTAGTCCATATTCCTTCACAGTGTAACAATTAATAATGTATCGGCTGCTGGGAATGTCCAGGACTCTGCTGTGAATACTCTTCTGATAAATGTTCAAGAGTTTACAAACTGCACCCATTCTTCTCGTAAGCCCGTTCTTTTGAAAAAGACGAAGAGAAGTCTGCCTAATTATGTTTGGGCCCTGTCCTACCATAGCAGCAGTAGGCCATGATCTATGTGACGTCTTTAGCTACTCCTTTTTCTAGCCAATAGGAAACACATCATGTCTTTCACTTAGCTCTGCTCTCCTTGGCGCAGACCTCATAATGTTTAGTAGCAAAACTAGTGTTACCTGTATATAAACATCAGACTTTCTGTTCATGTTCGCTGCTGCGGTCTGTCCTCTGTTCTTAGGGCACATGAAGAAATTGACAATCCGTGTATTAATGACCAGGTAAAGGACGGCGTTGGCTAATCTTTTTTGGGGATCATTGATCTACCCTCAGTGCAAATTCAATTTTGTCCGTTTTATACGTTAAATATTTTGTTGCCACCGTCTTCTTGACTTGTACTGGAGCAAGTTTCCTGCCTATGTACACAAGTGGGGTGGCGGAACTCACACAAGCACCGCTACTGCTGAAACTCATGCAGTTGTGGCATGATGCAAAATGATCAAACTGCCATGCCTACCACAGTAAAATGATCAGACTGCCGTGCCTGCCACAGTTCACATTGTGATTTTTTTCGCCGAACTTATTTTGCTCGTCTGATTTAGGGATGCAATACGCACTATCCAGGCTTTCCTCAAAGACTTTTTGATTAAAAAAAAAAAAGTATTGGAACTAAAATGTGGTAATTGACATAATACACAGAATGAAGGTAATCTTTGACAAAAATAAACGTGCGTTCGTAGCATCTTTGCAGTAGTTAGTGTTTTGTATTTGTATAACACAGTATTCTGCCAATAAACCTTAATGAATACGAATTGTTTAATTGTAAAGAAAAGAAGCCAGACCAATATAGAAGAATAAACTGTGGATTTTGACAATATTCTAAATGCGTCTCACTCCTGCATTCATCAGCAAACTGGCTTACTTAATTAATACCTTCTTAGAAGGCAAAAGTAATATTAATCATTTATGTTACTGTCCACTTCTACGTTCAAAGAATTCGACAGTTAGGTTGTACATTTCAGTAACGCCTCTCGCGTTATGGAACCATCTCCCACTTTTTGGTCTCGCCTGAGACAGTGCATGTGCCTGTCTCTTACAAGACCCATTGGGCTAAGAGGCTTCCTGACAGACTGCTAAGTTTGAAGTGCCTGTCGGGCACAGGTTGCTCTTTTGAAACTTTCTTAGATTTTTCACTGAGGAACAGTGCCGATGCCAACAATGAGAATAGCACTGATGATCCCAATGGGACTAGTGCCGATGCCAACAATGAGAATAGCACTGATAACCATGGGACTAGTGCCCATGACAACAATGAGAATAGCGCTGATGATACCAATGGGACTAGTGCCGATGCCAACAATGAGAATAGCACTGATGATACCAATGGGACTAGTGCTGATGCCAACAATGAGAATAGCACTGATGATACCAATGGGACTAGTGCCCATGCCAACAATGAGAATAGCGCTGATGATAACAATGGGACTAGTGCCCATGACAACAATGAGAATAGCACTGATAACCATGGGACTAGTGCCCATGACAACAATGATAATAGCGCTGATGATACCAGTGGGACTAGTGCTCCTGACAACAATGAGGATAGCACTGATGATAACAATGGGACTAGTGCCGATGCCAACAATGAGAATAGCACTGATGATAACAATGGGACTAGTGCCAATGCGAACAATGAGAATAGCACTGATGATAACAATGGAACTAGTGCCGATGCGAACAATGAGAATAGCACTGATGATAACAATGAGAATAGCACTGATGATAACAATGGGACTATTGCCGATGCCAACAATGAGAATAGCACTGATGATAACAATGGGACTAGTGCCAATGCCAACAATGAGAATAGCACTGATGATAACAATGGGACTAGTGCTCATGACAGCAATGAGAATAGCACTGCTAACCATAGGACTAGTGCTCATGACAACAATGAGAATAGCACTGATGATAACAATGGGACTAGTGCCGATGCCTACAATGAGAATAGCGCTGATGATAACAATGGGACTAGTGCCGATGCCAACAATGAGAATAGCACTGATAACCATGGGACTAGTGCCCATGACAACAATGAGAATAGCGCTGATGATACCAATGGGACTAGTGCCGATGCCAACAATGAGAATAGCGCTGATGATACCAATGGGACTAGTGCCGATGTCAACAATGAGAATAGCACTGATGATACCAATGGGACTAGTGCCCATGACAACAATGAGAATAGCGCTGATGATACCAAAGGGACTAGTGCTCCTGACAACAATGAGGATAGCACTGATGATATCAATGGGACTAGTGCCGATGCCAACAATGAGAATAGCACTGATGATAACAATGGGACTAGTGCCAATGCGAACAATGAGAATAGCACTGATGATAACAATGGAACTAGTGCCGATGCGAACAATGAGAATAGCACTGATGATAACAATGAGAATAGCACTGATGATAACAATGGGACTAGTGCCGATGCCAACAATGAGAATAGCACTGATGATAACAATGGGACTAGTGCCGATGCCAACAATGAGAATAGCACTGATGATAACAATGGGACTAGTGCTCATGACAGCAATGAGAATAGCACTGATAACCATGGGACTAGTGCTCATGACAACAATCAGAATAGCACTGATGACAACAATGGGACTAGTGCCGATGCCTACAATGAGAATAGCGCTGATGATAACAATGGGACTAGTGCTGATGCCAACAATGAGAATAGCACTGATAACCATGGGACTAGTGCCCATGACAACAATGAGAATAGCGCTGATGATACCAATAGGACTAGTGCCGATGCCAACAATGAGAATAGCACTGATGATACCAATGGGACTAGTGCCGATGCCAACAATGAGAATAGCACTGATGATACCAATGGGACTAGTGCCCATGACAACAATGAGAATAGCGCTGATGATACCAATGGGACTAGTGCCGATGCCAACAATGAGAATAGCACTGATGATACCAATGGGACTAGTGCCAATGCCAACAATGAGAATAGCACTGATAACCATGGGACTAGTGCCAATGCAACAATGAGAATAGCGCTGATGATACCAATGGGACTAGTGCCGATGCCAACAATGAGAATAGCACTGATGATACCAATGGGACTAGTGCCGATGCCAACAATGAGAATAGCACTGATGATACCAATGGGACTAGTGCCCATGACAACAATGAGAATAGCGCTGATGATACCAATGGGACTAGTGCTGATGCCAACAATGAGAATAGCTCTGATGATACCAATGGGACTAGTGCCGATGCCAACAATGAGAATAGCACTGATAACCATGGGACTAGTGCCCATGACAACAATGAGAATAGCTCTGATGATACCAATGGGACTAGTGCCCATGACAACAATGAGAATAGCGATGATGATACCAATGGGACTAGTGCTGATGCCAACAATGAGAATAGCACTGATGATAACAATGGGACTAGTGCTGATGCCAAAAATGAGAATAGCACTGATGATAACAATGGGACTAGTGCCGACGCAAACAATGAGAATAGCACTGATGATAACAATGGAACTAGTGCCCATGACAACAATGAGAATAGCACTGATGATAACAATGGGACTAGTGCCGATGCCAACAATGAGAATAGCACTGATGATAACAATGGGACTAGTGCCAATGCCAACAATGAGAAAAGCACTGATAACCATGGGACTAGTGCACATGACAACAATGAGAATAGTGCTGATGATACCAATGGGACTTGTGCTCCTGACAACAATGAGAATAGCACTGATGATAACAATGGGACTAGTGCCGATGCCAACAATGAGAATAGCACTGATTATAACAATGGGACTAGTGCTGTTGCCAACAATGAGAATAGCGCTGATGATACCAATGGGACTAGTGCCGATGCCAACAATGAGAATAGCACTGATGATAACAATGGGACTAGTGCCCATGACAACAATGAGAATAGCACTGATGATAACAATGGGACTAGTGCCCATGACAACAATGAGAATAGCACTGATAACCATGGGACTAGTGCCCATGATAACAATGAGAATAGCGCTGATGATACCAATGGGACTAGTGCTCCTGACAACAATGAGGATAGCACTGATGATAACAATGGGACTAGTGCTGATGCCAACAATGAGAATAGCACTGATGATAACAATGGGACTAGTGCCGATGCGAACAATGAGAATAGCACTGATGATAACAATGGAACTAGTGCCGATGCGAACAATGAGAATAGCACTGACAATAACAATGAGAATAGCACTGATGATAACAATGGGACTAGTGGCGATGCTAACAATGAGAATAGCACTGATGATAACAATGGGACTAGTGCCGATGCCAACAATGAGAATAGCACTGATGATAACAATGGGACTAGTGCTCATGACAGCAATGAGAATAGCACTGATAACCATAGGACTAGTGCTCATGACAACAATGAGAATAGCACTGATGATAACAGTGGGACTAGTGCCGATGCCTACAATGAGAATAGCGCTGATGATAACAATGGGACTAGTGCCGATGCCAACAATGAGAATAGCACTGATAACCATGGGACTAGTGCCCATGACAACAATGAGAATAGCGCTGATGATACCCATGGGACTAGTGCCGATGCCAACAATGAGAATAGCACTGATGATACCAATGGGACTAGTGCCGATTCCAACAATGAGAATAGCGCTGATGATACCAATGGGACTAGTGCCCATGCCAACAATGAGAATAGCGCTGATACCAATGGGACTAGTGCCGATGCCAACAATGAGAATAGCACTGATGATACCAATGGGACTAGTGCCGATGCCAACAATGAGAATAGCACTGATAACCATGGGACTAGTGCCCATGACAACAATGAGAATGCTCTTCTCCTCTTCTCCTCACTCTCCTTACTTAGGGTTCATACTGCTCCACAACTAACCCAATACAACACACATAATTCCACTACACACCACATACATACAACTCCATAACACATAGGTAAAACACATTCCCATTTACAACGCCAAAAATCTAACTCAATTAAATGCGAGACCTATTGCATTTTCAATGCTTGTTTATTAAGCAATGTACCTAGTTGTGCATTTTGGGCTCTAGCACCCTGGGAAACTAGCAAACCTGTAAATTTTGTAAAACTAGACAACTAGGAGAATACAGGATTGGTGACTTGCTTGACTCTCACCAGGTTCTGTTACCCAGAATCCCTTGCAAACCTCAAAACGTTTCTAAAAAATAAATTTTCTTCACATTTCTCTGATGGAAACCTCTGGAATCTGAGGGAAGCCACAAACTTTTGGCCACCTGACATTTCCCTAAGTCTCCCGATAAAAGTTATACCTCACTTGTGTGGGTAGGCCTAGTGTCCGCGACAGGAAAAAACCCAAAACGCAACATGGACACATCACATTTTTTCACTGAAAAAGCTGGCCCTGACCAAAACGCAGGAGCCCCCCTATCTATCACAAAATGATTTGTTTTGGCAAAGGGCACACCTGAGTTTTGGTTATTGTTGCCACCAGTTAGTCAGAAACAGCGGGATTGTTGAGACCTCGTTGGAAGCCCCAACCCCTTTTCAACCACTCTGCAAACGCCCCTCTTGGTGCACTACTGGTTGGGGGATGAAGTCCCCTTGGCTGCTGATAGTCGTTGCGGCCAATAACCCCTATTGTTGGCCACCAGTTAGTCCCAAACATCGGGATTGCTGAGACATCGTCAGAGGCACCGCCCCTTTCTCAACCACTCTGCAAACATGCCTCCTGGTGTACTGCTGGTTTGGGAATGTTCCCTTGACTGCTGAGGGTCGTTGGGGGCCAATAACCCCTATTGTTGACACTAGATAGCCCCACAAAGTTGAATTGCTGGTACCTCGTCGAAGGTCCTGCCTCTTTCTCAACCACTCTGCAAACGTGCCTCCTGGTGCACTACTGGTTTGGGGATGAAGTCCGCTTGGCTGCTGAGGGTCATTGTGGGCCAAGAACCCCTATTGTTGCCACCAGTAAGTCCCCCGCAGTGGGATTGCTGAGACCTCGACAGAGGCCCCACCCCCTTTATCAACCACTTTGCAAACATGCCTCCTGGTGCACTACTGGTTGGGGGAAGAAGTCCCCTTGGCTGCTGAGGGTTGTTGGGGGCCAAGAACCCCTATTGTTGCCACCAGTAAGTAGTGGGATTGCTGAGACATCATCAGAGGCCCGCCCCTTTCTCAACCACTCTGCAAACGCACCTCCTGCTGCACTACTGGTTGGGGAATGAAGTCCCCTTGGCTGCTGAGTGTTGTTGGAGGCCAAGAACCCTTATTGTTGCCACCAGTAAGTCCCTCTAAGCGGGACTGCTGAGACCTCATTTGAGGCCTCGCTCCTTTCTCAACCACTCTGCAAACGGGCCTCCTGGCACACTACTGGTTGGGGGATGAAGTCTCCTTGCCTGCTGAGGGTCGTTGAGGGCCAAGAACCCCTATTGTTACCATCAGAAAGTCCCACACAGCAGGATTGCTGAGACCTCATCAGAGGCCCAACCCCCTTTCTCAACCACTCTGCAAACGCACCTCCTGGCACACTACTGGTTTGGGTATGAAGTCCTCTTGGCTGCTAAGGGTTGTTGGGGGCCAAGAACCCCTATTGTTACTACCAGCAAGTCCCCCACAGTGGGATTGCTGAGGACTCATCGGAGGCCCTGTCCACTTTCTCAAACACTCTGCAAATATGCCTCCTGGCACACTACTGGTTGGGAGATGGAGACCCCTAGGCTGCTGAGGTTTGTTGGAGGCCAAGAACCCCTATTGTTACTACCAGTAAGTCCCACACAGCAAGATTGCTGACTGAGACCTTGTTGGAGGCCCTGCCCCCTTTTTTAACCAATCTCCAAACGTGCCTCCTGGCGCACTACTCATTGGGTGACGAAGTCTAGGGGTGAGTGTGCCAGTAATCTCCTCTATACCAGTGGATGACTGAGTTTTTGCTGAACTCCGGGGTCCAAGCGAAGCGCGGAGTGGCAAAACTCAGCAAACCCTAACGGCGGGGCGGAGTTTATTGCACATCCCGACCTAGATGGCCACCAAGAGCGGGACCATAAACACAGGTGACCCCCTTGCAAAACCAGGTCGTTTTGTGATAGATAATTTTGACGTCTCCACATTATGTCTTGGGCCCTTACAGTCGTGAACACTTGTCCCACCCACACGAGTGAGATAGTATTTGTATCTGGAGACCTGGGGGAACACTAGGTGGTAGGACATTTGTGGTTTCTTTCTGATTCTGGAAGAATATGGCACACTAATGCAGGGGAAATGTGTGACTGTAGTCGCATTTTGAAGTTTGCAGGGCATTGTGGACAAGAAAACTTGTTGTGATCCATAAGAGGCACATCACACTGTTCTCCCCTGGGTGTCTAGTGTATGAAAATATCTAGAGTTGGTTGATTTTCCCTAGAGACAATGTACACCTTGGCAGAGAAAGACAGAAAAGACAAATATTACTGCACAACCATCTGTTCCTCAAGTAAACACATACTGGTTGGATTTGGCACGAGGGTGAGTGAAAGGTTCAAAATGTATATTTTATTTCAAGAGATTTCTCAGAAATTATATACACTGTTAATAAATGAAAGGTGAAAAAACTGAACCGATGACTCACAGCTCATGAGCTGTAAAGCCGCGACAAGGCACCAACTGCCTTACAGGCCATTCACGCACCTTTCATACGTGACACACACAAGACCATTCACACCGCCAGCCGCTGGCCAAGCACATTACAACACTCACATCAACCGACAGCGACATTCAAGCCCCATCCCTTTCATACTCCCACATGACTGACACAGCAATCAAACCGGCTGATGGAGTGTGTGCACTAGCATTTGGTTAGAAGTGTGTGTAGTGACCAGCAGCAGGTCACTACTCACACACCACCAGCCAAATGTCAGCTCACACACTCCAACAGCCAAGCGCCAGCTCACAAACTGCTAGCCATGCACTAGTCCACGCACACCGCCAGCCAAGCACCAGTCCATGCACACCGCCAGCCAAACGCCAGTCCATGCACACTGCCAGTCAAATGCCAATCCATGCACACCCCCAGCCAAGCGTTAGCCCACACACACCATCAGTCAAGCGCCACTTCACTCACACCACCACCCAAGCACCAGTCCACGCACACCCCCAGCCAAGCGCCAGTCTACACACACCACCAGCCAAATGCAAAGCCCACACACCAAGTACACACAGACCGTCAGCCAAACTCCAGTTCACACACACACACACAGAAACTTTCCCTGGTGTCTAGTGGTTTTCGATGGGCCTAAAAATATGGCCGATCAGCCCCTATGGAGTACAGAAACAGTCAAAATACATGCCCCTAAAAAGGGAGTGACCCTTGCCAAAGTGGCTGCTCCCTGACATATAAATAAATAAAATCCCTGCTGACTAGTGACTTTCTGCCACCAGATGGGCCTAAAAATATAGTCGATCTTCCCCTGGGGGGCATAAAATGAACAAAACGTTGCCCCAATAAAAAGGGGAGCAACCCTTGCCCAAGGAGCCACGCCCAACATGTAAATAAAAAAATCCCTGGCGTCTAGAGACTTTCTGCCCCTGTGGGGAAGATGGGTCTAAAAATATGGCCCATCTGCCCCCAGGGGTAGCAGAAAATGGCCAAAACATTGCCCCAATAAAGGGGAGTGACCCTTGCCCAAAGGGCCACTCCTCAACAAATAACTGTTCGAATTCCTGGTGTCTAGTGGGCCTAAAAATATGTACTATCTGCCCCTGGGGGGCAGAAAACAGCCAAAACATTTCCCAGTAAAGGGGAGTGACCCTTGTCCAAGGGGGCCACTCCCCGACATCTGAAACATGCAATCCCTGGTGTCTAGTGGACTTCCAGCCCCCTTCCCGATGGCAGATCGGCCTAAAAATGGCCGATCTGTCCTATGGGGGAGCAGATTAACTAAAAAAAAGCCACCCAAGAGGATCGACCCTTGCCAAAGGGATTGCTCCCCGTAATCATAAATATAAATTATTCCCTGGCTTCTAGTGGGTTTGGGCCCCTCGAGGGGATGATCAGCCTAAAAAAAGGCTGAATCAGCCCCGGGGGTGGGGGGGGGGTGTTGAAACACAGACTAAACATGCACTGGCGTAACAAAACTTGAAAGGGAACCCCCTGCAAGGTACGTGAAGCAGCCCCCTCCGGACTCAGTCAGAAGCTCTCCGGCCAGAGTACTGTGCTGAGGGGGCCCCCTGGAGCTTAGGGGCCCCCCGCACAGCAGGGGCTGCGGGGGCCTGAGTTATGCCACTGTAAACATGCTCGACCCTTGCCTAAGGGGTCACTCCCCCAGCAACAGAAAAAGAAATCTCTGGTGGTCTAGTGTTGTGGATTCCTGCTCCACGATCGCAGCACTACCTGCGATAATGGACCAGGAATCAGCTCTAAACAGGCATGGGGGAAAGGAAAAACTCTTTCCTTTCCCCTGTGTCTGTTTTTCCCCCCACCAATCCCCCATGAGAAGGACTCACCTGAAATCCATCCTATCTTTGGACGCGCTGGAAGCAAATGGCTTGCAGCGTGTCCCCGGCTGCACTTGATGACGTTGGTGCACTGTGCGTGCGCTGACGTCAGCAGATCACTGGGGGGGGCTGGGGGTGGCAGCTGAAGCACTTCTGCTGCCATCCTCAGTGGGGCCCTGAAGATGGGTGACCTACGGGGGAGCGCCAGTGCTTCCCCCGTGGATGGGTACTAGGACAGAATGGTTCCATCCTCAGCACAACGGACACTGTGGCTGAGGACAGAACCATTCCGTCCATAGCACCCAAGAGGTTAATGCTTATGGGGAAATAGCTGAGGCTGTTTCCGTTTGACAGATTCTCCCAATGTTTCCAAGAGCAATAGTCACAGTTTCCATTCTTGGGGATCTTCTCTGTGGGGCCCATGATGTGGAATGTTTGATGGGGAAATTGGTTTGGTAAAGGGGTCCTTGAGGGATGGTATCTCTTCCCTACTGTAGTAAGTTCCATTCCCTCCCTTTTCACGGTTTCCTCTTCTTACTAAATTTAAATTGCCCTTCACTATTCATGGGAGGCAGAACTTGCAGTGCCCAGAGTGCTGGCAGACATCGCCATTCCTCATGGTGTGTCACATAAACCACACATTGCAGGAGGTCAAGAATGCACTGCAACCTGACAGACTGTTGGGTGTCACAGTGAACACAGGAAGCACGTTCAGGAAGAGGCCTTGGAATGGTAGTTTTCATGGTGAGAGCGGTCCTGTGCCTTGGAATCTTCCTTGGGCCCAGATACAAAACTGCCGCTCAAACAACATAGGTGAGTTCCTCAAAACCCATCCATGAGGGTACTTAGTGAGATAACACAGTGGGGTAGTGTCAGGGCTTTAGGGCCTCAGCCTCACAAACTGGTTCAGGTCCAGCCATGGTGCAGCAGTTTTCATTTTTGGTCCTTTCTGCCTTGGTTTCTTACTATCTCTCACTTCTGAACTGTCCCTTTCTCGTGTCAGAATACCTTCAATTACATTCTTGAGCAGCTGGTGAACTCTCCCCCTCAACCCAGGGGCATGGTGGCCTGTCCTGCAAGGTCCAAATGAAGTCCCAGGTTCTGGTCCTGAGGCTGGCAAGGGAAGATGGCAGCGGATACCCTAAGCATGGAGCTCAAAGAGTTTCTTGGTCCAACTTGTGTGATGATTTTGGCTTTGGAAAATATATTTTGACACACCTATTGGAAGTCTGCGTCTCATCTCTATACCCCGGTCGCACACAGTCTTATTGTGTTCCAGCAATTTAGTTCTTTGACCAGTTTTGGGCAGTTCTGAACTTTTGCTATTTCCACACAGACTGGTTCAGCCATGGTCTTTGTCACAAATGTGAGTAGGAAGGAAGAGAGAGCTGGGAGTCTCCTCTCCAGAGCAACTCCAAACTCAAAATTGCTCTTCTTAACTACCTGTTATTCTTTAAGGAGGAGCTTCTCTGCAGGAAACGATGGACAGCAGAAAAGCAGCTGGAAACTCCCTAGCTTCAAAAGACCATTGATGTCCTTCCTTAACACTCCTCTGTCTCTGACCCTATGGAATGAATCCCTAAATTGTTTTGGTGAAAAGCCCCGCAATTCACACCTAATGACGGGGTCTCCCCCTAATCCTTCAACTTAGATACCACTAAAGTATGGCGAAATACAAAGTGAAACCCAGTTTAGCCACAGCCCAAACATTGGGAGAGTCCTGTAAGATGCTCGCCCATGCAGGCGACAGGTACAAAGACTTGTCCTGTTAACATAATCATTTTACTGCAACAGCTGTCAGTCCTCACAACCCAGTGAGATGACAGTAGTCACTCTCTTTCAAAGAATGATGCACATGCTTTGCTCCTCCAACACCAGAGCCCTGCTTTGGGGCTCACTCCATGTTGCGGAAAGGTGTCAGCGCATGCAATTGATTTTCTTGTGCTGAGGTGAGGGTCCAAAATACTACATCTTGCTATGGGGAATTTGAGGGGAAACATCCTTTACATCGCATGCGATACATCGCATGCCATTACAACGCGGTCGTTACAAGGACCGAGTTGTTACATCGCAAACCATTACAACGCAAGTCGTTACAACGACTTGCTGTAGGGGGCAGAAGGTGTTGGATTTAAAATTCAACACCTTCCCTACTGTTGCACAGACTGGAGTTGGAATAGTAAATTATACTATTCCAACATCCAGGGCCCCCTACAGCAAGTCGTTGTAACGACTTGCGTTGTAATGGTATGCGATGTAACAGTGTGGTCGTTGTAACAACCGTGTTGTAATGGCATGCGATGTATCGCATGCGGTGTAAGGTGCCATATTCGAATTTGAGTCTAGGGTGAAGGCTCTTTAGAGCAATGTATGAGATCTTTCTCCACCTCGACAGAAGTGTAAAAGAGTAATTTAAAAGGATTAGGTATTTATGCACATCTTCTAAGATCTAATCATATCAGTCTTGCTAGCGGCAGGGAAGTAACGCATGGTCATGCTGGCCCCATCGTTCAACAGGTCCCCACCTTACAATGCACCAGACTGGTGGACGGCCTAAGTGAAATGAAGTACCCCTCCATCAATCTTGCTGTGCACGTAACTTTGTGTTATGATACCTGTGGTGCTGATGGCAGCAGGCCAGGTTCCCCACCCAGGTGTGCAATGATTCCCTATGAATAATTATCCTATGTGCATCAGATTCTTAGGGTCTTATTCAGAGTCTGGATGAATCGGGTGCTCTGTCACAAACATGGCAGTTGTGACGTCCACGGTATTAGATGTACATTAGAGACTATGGTACTTGTAATTGACAACAGAGCACCTGCACTCTAAAACTTAAGCATCAGAAAAGCTAAAGTCAAAACATGGCTGAGAACAAGGCATTCACTCAGCCCTAATCTCCACTAAATAAATATCTCTTCAGCGCAATTCGCTGCTCATCTCCAACAGACATTAAGACCGCATTATATTCAATTAAATCCATAAAGCGCCAGATTTCAGCAAACCAATAAAAGGACCAATTACTTTCGCAGTCGAAGTGGTCTGTAAAAAACGCCTTGTGCCTTTTTTTCCATTTCTTGGAAATCCCCCTCACGTGCAGGCCTTGCGTTCCTGCAGGAGCCGCCTCCATGCCCGGGTAATTAACTGGTTGCAAGATTGAGGACTCTGAGCGCTGCAGTTATGCAGAACATGGCTGGCTGGGGAGCATCTCGTCAGCAACCTGCAGGGCAGTCTCGGCAGCAGGCTTACCCCAGTGACAGAGGAAAAACAGCAAAAATGATGCTTACAGTTGTGCTGCTGTTTAACGGTCAGTACCCTAAGGACGCAGACTCACAAACAGGTAAATAACAGAGACATTGAAAAGTATTAAATAAACTCCAGGCTTATTATTCATTACTGCTGCCAAGAACTAAGAAGAAACACATTCCAAAAGAAAACAGCAACTGTGTGTTTGTATTTTATCTTGGGCTGGGGGTGGCAGTCAATAGAGGGGAGGAGAAGGCCTGTTGAACTGTGCTCTGCTCCTTGGTGGCTTCATAACAAATGCCCTGGGAGTCCCATACACCAATAATTAACTTGCTGAAATGAACACCTATCCATATATCTGGCGTTCTGTCTCCTCGCCTCTCCTGGCTAGGAAGTGGATGGTATTAATCACAGCTAGGAGCGCACTTGTAATCACAGCGGAAAGGGACCAATATCTGTGCAGGATCTCTGAATGCAGCAACACATTAATCACTTTCTATTTTTTCAATTATTTATTCTTTTTATACCTGTGAGTGGGTCAACGTGCTTTGCATTTCTAGGCATAATAATGCAGGACAAGAGATACAAGTGAAACACACAATCTTAAAACCCAAACAGGCGAAATTATTGCCAGTAAGGTGAGCATTGGCACAAATAGAGAAAAAAACATTTCAGTGATATACCCAGAAGCGCACACTTGAGATTGAGAATGCATTACCAAACAGCAAACACATCCACACAACACGTGTGTATTTGAATACATAAATGTGGACTTGCCCTTTCGGCAGGGTCTCCCCAAATTTGTTGTCTACATCCTTCCTGTTTTCTGAATTCATTTTTGTTGCCTTTTAGGACTCTGCGCCCTTTACTACTGCTGACCAGTGTTAAAGAGCCTGTGCTCTCTACTTTAAACATGGTAACATTGATTTACACCCAATTGGCACATTTAATTTACTTGAAAGTCCCCAGTAAAGCGGTGCTAGTTGAGCCCAGGGCCTGTAAACTAAATGCTATTAGAAGGCTTGCAGTGCTTACTGTGCCACCCACTTAAGTAGCCCTTTAAATATGTCTCAAGCTAGGCATTGCATACTATGTGCAGTTGCAAACTGCCATTTGAACCTAGTGAAATAAACCTTTTGCCAGGGCTAAACATTCCTTTTTAATACATATAAGGCACCCCTGTGGTAGGCCCTAAACAGCCTATAGGGCTGGGTACAATGTATTTAAAAAGTTGGGGCCATATGTATCAAGCTAAATTGCGATCGCAAACGCTGAAATTCACAGAATTTCAGTGTATGCAATCGCCATTTAGCAGTGTGCAATGTATCACACAAAAACCCACTCGCAAAATAAGGAATCGCAAAATTTGTGATTCCCTATTTGCTGAATGCATTTAAGGAATCACAAATTGCGATTCCTGAAATGCAATGTAAGAAGCACAAAAAAGTGCGATTTGGCCTTAGGAATCGCAAATTACCACCAACTTCAAGTTGGTGGTAATTTGCGATTTCTCTGAAAAATGCACTTTTTGCATTTTTCAAAGTGCCATGTGGCGCACATACATGCCCTTAGGGCATGTATGTGTGCCACATGTGCACACATGCACATTTCAGGGTGCAACAGGGTGTCCTTTTGACACCCTTGCACCCTTGAAATTGCATTCGCAATTTGCGAGTACCTAATGGGTACTCGCAAATCTGCGAATGTCTTCCCATTCATTCCTATGGGCCTTTAGGCCCATAGGAATGAATGGGAAGGTATTCCTTAATTGCGACTCGCAATTTGCGAGTCGCAATTAAGGAATGTGAGGGAATCGCAAAATATTTGCGAATTATTATTTACATCTTGTTTTGCGATTCTCATATAGCGATTCTCTAAAAATCGCTATTTGAGAATCGCAAAACTATTCTTTGATATATATGCCCCTTGGTCATGTATTTTAAAGTTTTACATGTCCTAGTAGTGAAAACGCTCAAATTTGTTTTTCACTATTGAAAGGCCTACCTCTCCTATAGGATAACATTGGGCTACATTATTACATTTAAAAATGATAACTTTTCACTGGGAGCAGGTAGGAAAGTAATGTTTGGTGTTTGACAAATTGTAATTTAAAATACTCTTTAGTGGTAAAACGGATTTTAAGTCACAATTCTAAATACGCCACTCGATACAGAACCCCGCAGTGCTCTTCAGAACTGCAGTTGCACAGCGCAATGTCCTGCAGCAAGGACATAAAGCACAATTCTCCGAGGACCTAACCTGGACACTGTATCCTGCCTGTGCTCCATTGTAGTCGGCCTGAACTTGTGACTTTGTCTTGGTCCAGCACGACCAGATAACCACAGTTGATGCTTTGTGCTTGTAAGCACTATTTATACCTAAACATTCAAAACTGCATATCTTTGGTTCTACTAGTTGGATAATTGTTGTTTTGGTGCCAAAAAATGTATTCCAATTGACTCTACTTTTCTAAATTGGTGTGGGTTTTTTCTGGTGTTGTGTTTTCACTTTTTTACTCTTTAAGTGCTGCATACATTAAACATTGCCTCTAAGTTAAGCCTGATTGCTTTTGTGCCAAGATACCAGAGGGTTAATCACAGGTTAAATTTAGTGACTGTTTGTGGTGCACCCTGCAAGGAGTCTGGCTGTCGCTTGAGAAGGGCTCACACCCCTCTCAAACAACAACCCTGTTTCTCACAATAACCACATCCAGTGAGAATAGAACTAAAGCAAATAATAAATGAACTTAAGTCCCAGGCATACACACAGAAATGCTACTCACCGAAACGATGATACCAAAAAGATGCTTCATCTCTACATTTGCACAATGTAAACTACAGTCAGTTACCTCTTTCCCACGTGCTGGCATGTTTACTTTTGCCAAAAGCCACTCAAAAGTGATATTGGGGATACATGCCTGTTTGTGGTACTAACCATTTGCTCTCAGACTCTCTTGGTGGAAGGCTTTCTCAGCACTGATCAAGCACACTCCCAAACACGTGCAGCAGTGTCTGTACTTGATGGGTTGAGTGGTCTAGTGTCACCTGCACTAATACTGGCTTCCACTCTGTCCCTAAAAAGGGAGTAGTCTGGAGTACAGACAGGTCCATTGGAATTAGACCAGGGAAGGATCAAATTATTCAACAGGGTTGACTAAATTATGTGGCAATACAAGGAAAATTAGGTGGTATGATACAGCACTATTTGTGATAGTACTACTTCATTATTTTGACATGTTAACACTACCTTGGCAAAGGTTCAACTCATTGGTAACAAACTAGCACACAAATACCCCAAAAATCAAGCTCGATTGTGATCAGTCAATCTTTGCGTAAAGCTACCCATTATGCGGCAACACATATATTAAATTTTAGTAACGTTTAACCCCTTTCAGCTGTAAGCAACACTTTATTTGGTTAAAATCTGCAAATTAGGCAGCAGACGAAGGATTATGTGACAAATCTGTAACTATGCGTAAAACGTCATAGCCACAACATTACATAACTCCAGTGGTCCTGAGTATAGAGTAGGGTGTAGAAAGTGTGGCCATGCACCTGGAGCATTAGACAGGAGTCCGCAGAGCATTGCTAATACCCTTTGCTTTTCCCTAAAATATCTCAGAGTCGGTCAAGTTCTTAGCCATGTATGTGCAGTAAAACATCCTTGAGCTACTTTAGGCCTCCTCCGATTGACTGTAGCCTTCTATGATGATGCCGCCCATAACCATCTATGGGTGGCTGTGGCATTGGTCTTGACAGAGTTATTTATGGTTGTCTGACTTGGTAGATATGTGTTGACTGCAATGATTTGGAGCATGAGGCAGACCAGGAGCAGGCCTCTTGCTTTCAGGAAATGGACTTCGATCAAGCATGATCCTTGATGTAGGAACATGAATCGCTCTATGTATGGTACACTAAATCTTGAAATGTGCCCAGTTATATTTCCATAGTTGCCATGGTATTTGGTTTCGGTAGGTTTTTATCAAACTTGAAGTTAATGCATTCACTACAATGAGAGACTGATCGTAAGCAAAAATCAGTATGGAGTAAGAATGGGAATAAGAGTGAGTCTGAAAAGGTCAGGGAATGCAGACGAGTGCCAAAAGTGAGCAGAAACAAACAAGTTAGTTGAGTGAAAATTTTGGGAAGAAAGAGAAGAAGTTAATGAATGAGGTCGAAAACGTGTTTGAAAAAAAAGCATGAGAAAGCGAGCATGAAAGTTAGGGTGAAACTGAGGAGGTGCTAGTGAGTGACTCGTGACACAAATAGTGTGTGTGGGAGGCCGAGTCTGAGTGAGATTGTAAGTATGAGGGAGGCTTACAAGGGTAGAGTAAGAATGGCTCAGTGAGTGATTGAGCAACAGTGGTTGAGTTGGGTGAGTTAGAGAGTGAGCATACGTGAGTGAGAGTAAGAGAGGAGGTTGACCAGTGATGGAGAATGAGTGTCAGAACATGAGTGTGGGAGTAAAGATATCTTTAAAGGGAACCGTTGAATAAGGAAAAGGTAGACAGCATTGGAAAAGACCTACATAGAGTGGGAGCCAGGTAGACAATTACAATAGATGCCAATGCCATGGCTTTGCTCCGCAGAGATAGATGCATGTTCTCGAATGGCATATGGATTATATTTACTGCCATGTTTTATATAAAATAGCTCTGATTACAATTGTTTTGTTTAAAAAAAAAGTACACAAATACATGCCCTAGATGCGACTCATCCTAGTGCTGTCCGTCATTCCTCAGGCCACTCCCAAGGATAAGTTGTTGTATTACAATTGTGGGTGATCTTAACTAATAGTTCTGTATGGTAACTCATTAAGACAGGTGTGCTCAGCTACTTTGATTTAGAGATCATCATAATTTTATTTCTTGCTTTTACTATTTAAGAAAATGAAACCAATGAAAGGTATAACTGGGTATATAGTTGCTTGAGGCCTAAGCAGGGCCATCTTAAGGATTTTGGGGGTCCCGGGCCAAACATAATTTGGGGCCCCCTACTCAGAACAACTCTGAATTTAGTATACATTTTCAGCTCATTCACCACCTCGGCAACTATGGTGGATCATTGCCAACCCTCTTTCTTGGCCAGTCTATATTTGGGAACAACCTGCAACAATTTCTCTCTGGCTGGACAGCACCAGAGTAGAAAAAAGACTAGTGACATGAAGAAGCCTGCTTCATATTGTGCAGTGGACTGGTGTCTCATCTATTGTGACTGTACATATGTAGGGTGCATTTTGTTTAATGTACTCCAGTCCCTGCTGTGCAAGGAACAGGGATTCTGAGTTAGTTGGCATTATGCTGTGATTGCACTAGCCCGGCAGTGGTTCCACATGGACGGTGCAGTTGAGAAGGGAGCACCTAATGCTGCTCTGCACTGCACTCTGATATGTGGGCTACCCTCGTGGTCTAGGCTGGGGCACTACCTTGGCGCAAGCAGTCTCCACTGGACTGCACCAAAAAAGCAGGAAGGCTAGTGGTCCATTCAAGCCTTCTGCCCACAATGTGTGGGTAGTTTGCCTTTCAGCACCATACAGACATATGGTGCTGATGGGGGCTTTTTTTACTGTACTGCTTTGAACTGGCATTCAGAGTCTGGTGGCATTAGCTTGTGATTGCATCACTCTGGCAGTAATGCCAAAACAATGATGCATTCATAGAGGGAGAACAGAATACCAATCTTTACTGTAAAGTAGGTGGTACATACTGCATAAAGGCAACAGTTTGTGCTGTTGGGCTGGACATATGCACTATAAAATGTTAAACGCTTGCTGAATCTAACCAGAATCTAATTGGTATTTTTGCTTAACCCTCACCATCTATCAAGTAAGAAAGTGAGTAAACAAACTGGTTATTTACGATTCTATCTGGTTTAGGACTGTCACATAATGCAATCAAAGGGGCCTCTTGAAAGGTGGGGGTCCGGGGCCAAAGCCCACTTTGCCCATGCCTTAAAAATTCTCTGGGCCCCTGCTATTTCTGTTCTATTTGAAACCAAATTAGTTTAAGGCATATCATCTAGGCTTCCCACGGCATTATGGTAACTTACCTTTTAGTCTTCAGCCCCTCATTCACAAGACATTGGACTGAATATCTCCTATTTCAGTGACTGAGCTCCTCCTGTGTTTCATTTCAGTTGTCGCGTAAATGTTGTTCCTTCATGTTTTTCCCACAATAAGTGTTCTTATTTTGTTCTCATGATTCATCAATTACTACTCTTCCTGCGCTCTATGTTCCTGTTTGGTTTCTTAGTAGGAATACCAGAAGTGACATCGGATCTGATTTCTAGAATCTTGTATCCTTGGGTTTATCATCTTTCAGGTATGTTTGCACCCATGATCTTATACTTCTACCACTGGGTCTATGCTCAACGTGGTGCTGTTTCTTGCTCACCAATAACAATGTGGAAATTCCTTTTAGTCAGAGGCCTTGATTATGAGCTATGCAGAGAGGAATTTCTGTATGTAATTCTGTGCCACTCAATCATGAGTGGGCTGTTTTCCCACACCAGGATTTACTTTGTTAGAGAACAACTGACCCAATTTTACCAGCCAGAAAGTCCAACCTGTAAAATCACTTTGGGAGCAGGCTCCATTGCAGCCCAGACCTGATTTGCTGTTCTCGCCTGACCCTCAGCCATGGCTACAGTCTCTACTGCCTTCCCCTACCTTCTCCACGATCCATCCTCCTCTCTCCGACCTGCAGAACACCCCCCACGCCTCTGCTCATATTAATCATCTCCTCAGACTAGGTGGTAAATCTGAGAGATAATCCACATGGAAAAGGAAATACTATGTGGAATTCCTCCCTGTAGACCTAGGTCTATTTGTAAACATGCTAGATTAGCTTGAGGTTTGGGAAAATAGATCCAAAAAACAGGATACCGGATACTTGCAGTTGGACACTCAGTGTACGGGTCACAATTGTAAACCATGCAGAGGACTTATCATCGCAACAGAGGCCCTTCTTAAATTAGCAAAAAAATGCAATACCCCAAGTCATTATTAGAGGTCCTGCGGAGGTTGACAGAAAGGTTGTAAAATGACAGTATATTTCTAAAGGCTGTCCAAAGTCAGTAGGAATGGCACAATACCTCTGGTCATTTCTAGGGGTCCCTCTGAAGTCAGCAGAAAGAATGAACTATCTCAGATTAATAGTAAACACCCCTCTAAAGGGTGTATTACCGATCAATTATCAGGTGTCTTGGGCACATAGAAGCCATCCCCCACCCCACATCAGGAAAAATAACAAAATGCTCATGTCCGTCTCTGAAGAGCGCCGCAAGTGCTGCTGCCGCCGCCACCAACCAGGGGACCACAGATCGGACAACTCCAAGCGCCGGTGGGAGGTGCCAACGCTCTGTTTTGCGCCAGGAGGTGCTCATAAGGGCCTGTAGTGTAGTTCCTATTTCCCTAATAGGCTCTGCGCATTGGAATAATATACCCTATAGGCTTGACATAGGACTGAGGTCGGTATGTCCCTATCGAGTATATTAAACTTAATTACTTTGTGCCAGCTAGCTCAGAGGCCACTAGAAACTCCTTGAGAACAAGAAGGGAGTAGTTTCTGGAAACCGCATAAATATGACTACTTTGTTTCCCTTTAGAATCGGAACACGTCTCAGAATCGTGGAAACAATAGATTACAGTTTCACTCAGTCAATCGTGCATGCTTAGTTTCCGCAGAGTTACACAGAAAGAAAAGACGGGCGTTTCAATAAAAGGGTTTTATTGAACAGTCTTGTTTCTCGTGTAAGAGATATGTGCTGTTATGATCACAAGACAGTATGCAAGATAAATAATGTACAGCGTAAGCAGTAGAAATAAATAATACTGCGCTAGCATTATCTTTTAGCATATATTCACGTACATAAATAACATGAGCTAAAAATGCGAGTACTCAAACGATGCGTCTCTAAGCTAGTTCTACCCCACTGTACCTAACCTAGTCTAGGTGTAGGGAAAGGTAAGAAGTAGGTGGAGTATTCTCTAGTATGGTATACTAAGAGTAAGTTAAGTCTAGTATGCCAAGAGTCCCTCTAGGTTCTAGTCAGCTCCATACCTTGAGAATGAGAGAGGTGGGAATCTCCTGCCGGATCTGGAACTCTAACACCCTGCGAAGGGAGTCAGAACACTGGAAGCTGGATTCTTCTGCGAGCAGGAATTACAGCGTCTTCTCAGTGCGTCAGGCCGGGATACGGGCTCCTCTGAAGTCGAGGTCTCCTCTAACTTGCTTGGGCAAGGGAAGGTATATTTATACCTGGTAGGTGCCTTGGAATGTTAGCATTGACGTGAAGTCGGACAGAGGAAGACGTCAGGAATGAACCCCTAAGGTATAACGGTTCATACATAATAGATGAGTTCTTGGAGAAATCAATAATCCTGTGCTAGGGGAACTCCCGAGAGCTTAAGGGTCTGGTTTCTAAGAACTTGTTGTGACATTAGGGTGGATGGATGTTGGTGACCATGCCTGTATTTGGAGTGCACAGCTAATGCCTAAATAAGGACTGGGATTCTATGCCTATATAAGGGCAATGTGAAATGTTTCGGGAAAACCTATATATGGACACCTAAAGCGGAATACAACACCCACTCCACTTTCGAATGAACGATAATACTAAATGCTAAACATTAAATTGAATACCACATGTTGCTAAAAACATTCCTAAAAGCACATTAAAAGAAGTTTAAAAGAAACTGTTGAATGCAATAGGTACTGAACATTTAAATCATCGTTTTCATTCTAAGCATAAAATTGAAATTAATGCAACATGAATGAATAAACAGAAATATATACATATGATGAAATGGTCTTAAGTTTTCAAAAATCAAAGCCATTGCATATCAAGGTATTAAATGAAATGTTAGACAAGTAAGGTGACAATGTGTCCCTGGAAGAGTTCAAAGAAGTCCATTTTATAAGACTAGTTCTACTGTAAGCAGATTGTTTTTGCCATGTATTTTCAAAAATTAAAAAGAAAAAGTTCAATTCTGGGAAAAGTTCCAAGTTTCGAAAATATGAAGGCCAAATTTCATTGCTTCCCTGGTACACTGTGAGCCGAATCAAAGTCAGTGTATGGGTCTGGTGTAAACATGAGATCATCTATTTCCGTAGCCAAAATTTGGAACACCTCGTTCAGAAGGTTAAATGCACAGAGATGAGAAACATCGCCTTCAGCAGAAGATGCAATGTTCGCGTCCGTTGTTACCTGTGTGCCTTTTGATCCATCTCGTACCTCAGCAGCTGCAGGAAGCATCTGTGAGATCTCAATGAATGCCGTCATCAGGATTGGTAGCCTCTGGGGACAACACAGAGCATGGGCCGTTTTCGGGTCCAGCAGAGTATCGATATCCGTTGGCATGACTGATGGGAGTGTTAGACAGGTGTCTAGCACGCATTCTTCACCGCAAAGCAGGCAGCGTAGAACAGGTAAGATGCAATCTTGCCAGATTGGTCTAAATGACAGGAACCACGTTGTATTAAGTTCCCGTAGACGAGGCATGCCCAAAAGCTTTACTATTCGCTCACGGCACTTTCGTTCAAGGAGAGCTTTCTCCACATCGCTCGGAGTGATGTTGGCGAATAGGCTTGCCATAGCGTAGTAGTAGGAATAGAAATAGGATTCCTGCAACAAGTGCTAGAATTAACGGCACACCACCAAACACCGAATGTGCGAAGTTTGGGATGATTCCGAGGATTGCCTGGAAAGGTGCTAATAGTCCGGAACAGATGGTCTTAAATACATGTACAATTCCGCTCGTATCAGACATGTTAAAGATACATCCCATCATTTCTACGAAATGTATAGGGCAGTTTGTATGAATTAAAGCCTGTATCTCAGCCGAAGTCCTTGCAACTTGTAAATCATAGATTTCTTTGGCCGAGGTGAGGCACTGTTTGTTGTATAAGCATGGCTTTCATTCTGCTTAAAGTATCAAATCGTATAAAAGAAACTTTCAATTAAGGCCATAAAGGCGACTCCCTGACTGTGTCTATTGGGGGAAACAATACTTGCATACAGCAAGTGACCCTGGAGTCCACCGTTACTAGATATGGGATGCCTGGCAGCATGCCACAGCAACTCTGATCATTCAACATGAGGTAACACCCGTTAGAAAGTTGACCAAACGCTGGATTAATCACAGTAGCTGGTGTACCCTGCTGGTGGCAGGACAAATTTGCCACAGAACCATTACAAGCCCCGTGTAAAGAGATGTCCTGACAAATGAGCGAACCGCTTAGTGCATTTTCACAGTGTGTACCGCTTAGAAACACTTCACAATCCCCACTCCAACATCTATATACGTAACGTAAAGTCCAGGATGTCTTAATGTATTCTTTACCCAACCTTTCATATTTGCCTGCTTGCATTTGTTTGAGGCAATACTGAAACTGAAAAGTAGTGACAGGCAGAGTGATTGTGCCATGAATAAGCCATTCTGATTCGTTCTGCGGCCTCTGCCTGTGAAACCTTCCATGCTTCATTATAAGCAGCATAGATGCCGGCATATATGAAACGTTTTTGACGCAGTTTTCATGGTCCAAGCAAGAATTCCCTACGGTCTGCGTCTTCTTTAAGTAAAGATAAGTGTTGTTTCACATCCTTAAGTGTGGATTTTTGCAGCCAGTCGTGTCATAACTTTCCTACACTGTATGTTGTTACTACCCCCGGATGTTGTCTTTGGACGTATCGTGGGTCTGGCCTATGGATATTAAACCCCTGTGTTTTATTCTGAAATCTTTCTTGACAGATGTTTGTGTCTGTGGGCCAGATCAACCATTTTCTCCAATCAGGATTTGTTCTGTTGATTTGTAGTATTGTGTCAACTGTAACCGCTGCCTGTGTATTGTTGTTACTGGCAGGTATTGGTACAGAAGGTGTTTTCATGTCTTTGATCTTGGCTAAACCAAGGCAAGACGTTTGTTGCACAGTGTCATTCAAAAACATTATTTGCTGAGGGATGATACACGCTCTAAACAAAGCTTCTATCCCCTGCACTTGCCAATCTTTAGAACCCCAGACAGATTTTGTGTCTATTGTGTCTTTCCACAAGTCAAAACCATGTCTAGACAGTTGGGCAATAAATGCTGCAGAGCAAATCTGTTTTGTATTAGTTAACATAATTTTCAGTCCTGTTTTGTTTACATTTTTATAGTAAAATGTTTCTGGATCAGATGTATTGTATCCTGAAAAATATGGAAACTTTTTAGCAAACGTTTTTGAACTACCTTTTGGTGGTGTAGGACAATGCTCCCATTGGTTAAACATAAACACATTTCTAGGTGTTGCAGATTTATGCAAAAAATGATGACCATAGTGGTTATAGCAATACAGCTGTTCATAGTCTGATGACCCCTCTAAATATTCATTATTAGAAAATGCAGCAGACCTTTCTAGATCAAACATCATATCATTCACAGTTTCAAAGTCCCAATCATCAGAATAGGTACTGGATGAAATAAAATCACTTAGTGAAATCTTAAATAAATGTGGAATGTTCAAAAGTTCCGTAGGGCCGAAGATATCGAAATCTGTCTTGTCCCACACTATACCATCCTGTATAGGAACGGCTGTGATGTTCACTGCTGACAAGTCTCTTGCTTCACGATGGGATGATTTGTGTGGTTTTAAAAGTAAGTTCACAACTATACTTTTAATGTCCAAATGGATGTATCTGCCATTTATAAGCACGCTCATAGTCATAACCAAAGCTAGCCAAAGCAGAAAGAAAAATATTCCAGACATAATCCATAGTTCAATCCATGGTGAAACCAGATAAGTCTTTCTCAGAAAATGAAAAAAGTCTTGTACTTGTTGTTTAAATGTTTTTGATGCTGGCGTCGTTTCAGGCTCACTCTGATCCTCAGAAAACGTATCAAAGTTAATGAAATAGCCAGAAGCAGTTCTGTCAATTGTTGGAATTGCATAAGGATTTGTCAAAATCGCTGGAACCAGTTGATCACTTGTTACGTTGGTGTAGACAGGTGTATTTGGACGAACTGTTACTTGAGTTTCAAGAGGGATGAGTTCCATAGCATTGTTGCTCAGTCCTTCATCTGTTACTGCTGAATTCTCGATGGTTATCAGTCTTTCAGTCTGAACCTCTTGGATAGTAGCGAGAGGAGTGCGTCTGCTACTAGGTCAGAGTCCACGAGGCCTACTATTTAGTATTGGCCACATACTGTGGTATGATGAGGTCGATGGACACAAATCTTTTCTCCTTTTTTCCAGCAAGGGGCGGCAGAAGTACCGTTCTTGTTCCGTGTATGGCTAGGACAGGTACTGGTTGTCTGTAAGAAGGTCCAAATTCCCTCTTGTCCACAATCTTCTCTCTGACTAGATCCCCAACTTTTGGAATCCAGACAGGCCTTGCTGGGACTGCCGGTTTTTCCCCAGTGGTGGTTGGCTGCAGGAACACGTTGCTTTGTTTCGATCTTAGTTCATTTGGATCCTGTAAAACAGCCAAACGATCTTTGATATCAAAGGGTTTATTTTCCACCACTGTGCCTTTACATTCGAGATCAGGAACCCACATTCTTGTCCCAAATAGGACCTCATATGGAGTGACCGACCCTAGAGAACTTCTTGGCAAATTATTTAATGAGCGTTGGACCCCATAAAGATGTTTGACCCACCCATCACCCGAACCTAATACCCTAGCTGTTATAGACTGCTTTATGTCCCGGTTTTTCCATTCCACAACAGAATTTCCCTCAGGATGAAACGGAGAGGAGTACCGCAATGCAACGCCCAGACTGGCCATGGCTTCTTTGTAAGCCTGAGAGCTAAACGCAGGGCCCTGGTCAGAATGTAGCGTGCCTATTGCGTATGTGCCGATAAAGACGCGCAAATCTTTTATAACAGTTCGAGCGTCAGCCGAGCGCTGAGGCCATATCCATAGGAACCTAGACTTAGTATTTGTGGGATTGTATTTGTCCAAAAGGACGCCTGCGCGTAGATAGTCTAATGCTGTCTAACAATGGTGTCTGTACTGGGCAGGCTACTTCGTAGCATGGTGTCTGGTGGCATTCTGCATCACGCTGTACCTTACAGTCTATGCAGTCATCGACGAAGATGTGAATCTGTGTATTCATTCCAGGCCACCAGTACATCTCTTTTAATGTCAATATTGTTTTAGAGATCCCTTGATGTGACAGACCCTCCCCCAGATGTGCTTCATAAATCAAAGCTGCTCTACGTTCCATGTTTGGAATTACCCTATCCCCCACTCCAGGGATTCGAGCAAAAGGAACGTTGTTCGCATCAATTACATAAGAGTACTTGAGTGGAAACATTTTGGGTAACGCTGCACCACTGCCTTTGCTAGAAGCATTGACAGCCAACATTATCTCACTGTCTATTCTCGTTTTTGAACGAGTGATCGCAGCTACGGAAGCCGTCTGAACAGCCCCCTTTGGGGCTTCGTCAGCCAATGAATTCCCTGCAACGCGAACGCCATCACGTTGATGATTCAGTGTGTGTATCACGTGAGCCTTTGGTAGTTCGTTTTTAACTGAACTACATGTTCCCAAAGCGTTTTATGCTTTATTGTGCCACCTTTGCATCTTTGAACCCATTTTCAAGCCAATTTTGTATATATTCATTATACGACTGCACACAGTAGAAAGAATCGCACACTATTAGTGTGGGGAATTCGCGATCTGTACTTTCAAGTGCCAGTTTGAATGCTTGTAGTTCAGCTCGCTGAGCTGTACAATCTCCTAGAGATTGAGTTTTAGTGACCATTGGTCTGAAGTTACCATCGCGCATGCGACCTTTAACGACTGCGCACGCTGCACTGTAAGCTTGCTTACTCCCTGTAGCGGGTTGTGCGGATCCGTTAGTGTAAATTATAAATTCATACTGATCGAGAGGCAGAATTTCAGTGGGCAGAGGACATTCATGTTCATATTGCAGGAACGCTTGTGTTTTTAAATCAGGATCAAAAACGTATTCAACATCTGTTGCAGCAAGAGAATTAACCCATTGTATCCATCTAGGATGTAATGCTTTAACATTTGGAATGCTTGCTTTAGTTACTGCCTCTAATGCCGGTACTGGGGTTACGACAATAATGCGTTTCCCTTGGGCTAGAGCTCTTTCTTTTGCTACTGTAGTTTGAACTGCTGTCAGTATTTTTTCAGTTGAAATGAAGCGCATTTCTGCTTGTGTATACAAATGTGATTTGTATGTATTTGGTACTTTTTCACCCTCATTAAATGTTAAGTAGGTGAATCCGCATTGACCCGAAATTATTCGGATCACCAAATTGCGTTGACTTACGCGTGTTTGTAAGTGATTTGTTGCTAACATGTTAGCTTGGAGTGAACGCAAGATTTCTGTATGTTCATGTGTCCAATGTTTGATTGAAAAATCAGGTTTGATTAATGCGTAGAGAGGTTTAACCCTTTCTGCGTAATTTAGAATGTAAGTTCTTCCAAAATTTAGGAAACCCAAGATGGATTGTAAGTTTTTTAGCGTTTTTGGAGGTTGGAGCAGCGCACACCTTTCTAAAAAGTTGGCTGCCAAGCTTTTGCCTTCACTTGAAAGCTCATATCCTAGAAAAAGGACATTGAGATGGGCAATTCTGGATTTTTTAAAGTTGAATTTATAGCCCTCAGAGGCGAAGCCCAATATAATGGTGCTCACCCTGTTCAAGTGCCTATCTAGGTCATCGTCTGTCAGATAGATGTCATCGACATATGACAATGCCTCATTATCATAAATTTGTAGTAACTCTGTTACCCTCGCTGAGAATAACCCCGGGCTGTTCTTGAACCCTTGTGGGAGTCGACAAAATTGACGCTGAGTCCCCATTATTGAGAAAGCTGTTAAGTACCTGCTTTCAGGTGCTATGTTTTGACAAAAGAAACCATTTGAGATATCCAATGTGGTTTTATATTTTTTATGCACAATGTTATTCATTAATGCTGTACTATGTGCATTTTGCACTGCAAATGTTTTTGAACAAGTGTTTAAGTGTCTGTAATCCAAAACTAGACGATATGTATTGTCTGGTTTGGATACAGGAAACAAAGGATTGTTCATTGAGGAGGTGCATGTTTCAATCACCCCTTGGTATTCAAGTTGATCTAAGATCTCCCTGACCTGTTTTTTAGCTTCTTGCTTTATTGGGTACTGCCGTTGTGCAGTAGGTTCATTTTTAGATGTATTTTATGGTGAGGTGAGTCCTCATCCCATCCTACATGATTTTTATATAATGCTGGGGCCTGGGCAACTGCCCATTTCCTGGCATAAGTATATTTTATGTGAATTGGTATATAGTTGGAGAAGGCAGGCATAATAATGTCCTCACCATGTGGGCACTCCCTGACAAATTGTGGTGGCCAGTCTTTTTCTGCTAGAAGTATGTCATAACCCCTTGAAAGTTTCTCCCAAAAGAGTGTTTTCACCTTTCTTGGTATGTCTCCCTCCATTCGGAGTGTTATTTCATATAACTTTTGTGGAGTACTAACCCTGGTGTCTACAGTCTCAACTGTGATGTACTCATTCAAGTCCACTGTCTCCAGAAGTTCCTTCAGGTTCTGGCGAGCTACTGTGACTTCTGCCGCACTGTCCAGCATTGTCTGAGCCCATTCTCCGTTCTTGAGTTGTGTTCTCAGTATCCTCGGCATGTCTGATCTTCAGACCTGCTACCTTCTTTTTGAGAATTGAGGTTTTGATTTATTTTTCGGAACGTGTTTGTCGTCTTTCGATTTCACGCGTTCTTCTCTATGTTCTGACCGTCCTCTTCTTTCCGATGTCTGTGACGATATCTGAAAGGTACGAGAGGAACGTGTATCAGTATCTTGATACCTGTCAGGTTTTTTAAATTATCCCTATTCCTGAGGTTATACCTCCTTTCAGAGGGCTCCTTTTGAGGAGACCTACCTCGGGATTGAGAACGTTTCTCGTTTGAATTTTGTTTGTTAGTTTCCCACTTCTTTTTAGAAGATGTAGGAGTTTGTTTAATAGAGTCCTTCTCAGGACTTTCAGATAGTTTTGGTTTCAATGGTCTTCCACCCAAACTATCTCTGCCTAATTCTGCATAAGATTGTTCTATTATTCTGGGTAGTTCAGTTATGATGTTCTGTTACATCAAATTCCCTTAATCGTTGGCAGATAATGGCCGCACCAAGTCAGACAGACCAGGGAAGACAACCTTTAATAGACCCGGACAATCTTCCTTGCTGGATTATATTCTAGTTGAAGTAAGATCATGGAAATGGGTGGTTGACTTCGCTGTCCTGCACGGCACGACAGCGATCATAATGCCCTGAGACTGGAGCTACAGCTCCCAAATCTCAGTAATCCTATGGATATCAGCACCTTTGCAGCTAGCAATCTAACTCTCGCTAATAATAGGAGGAGAATTAGATGGGGGACACTAAAGCAGTCTGTGGATAAGATAGCTGAACTATTCGCTTTAACAATTAAGCCCATCCAGGAAATGGGGGAGATTATTGGGGAAATGTACTCTCCCCAATATAATGATAGAATAGAGGTGCTGCACATAGAATTAACAACTAGTTTGGCTAATATATTTAACCCCCTTGTGCATCCTAAAGCAAAGCAGGGTTCTATATCAACCTGGTACAATGATACCTGTCGCAAGGCAAAGAGAGCTCTCCTTGATGCCATCAAAAGTAGCGATGGACACCTGATTAAGCAAATGAGGTGTTGCTATGGAGACTGCATCAAGCAAGCAAAGAAGGTCTGGGAGACAGATAGATGGGATGCCATCACACTAGCTCTCTCAAATAGAGATATGAAGTTGTTCTGGTCATTAGTGTGCTCAGATAGTAAAGAAGCCCAGCCAGCTCTAGAGCCCAACATCGCAGCAGCGGCATGGAAGTCCCACTTCCAAACCTTATACTCTATGGAAGTAGACATTGACCTAGAATCTGGTAGCCTTTCACCAAACCCCCTGATAGCAGTAGATGAGGAACAAGGGATCACCCTAGTTGAAGTCTTAAACGCAATTAGGAAATTACCTTCTGGTAAAGCACCGGGTCTAGACAAGATTCCAGGGGATTTATATAGGGAAGAACCAACAGTATGGGGTCCCTACCTCTGGGTTGTTTCTTAAAGCCATCCTGTGTGGTATGGAGATTCCGGAAACCTGGCTGGGGGTGGAAATTTACCCTGTTTTCAAAAAGGGCTCACCTATTTTACCGACCAACTATAGGCCGATCAGTCTGATCGACGTCTCACAGAAACTGTTTGCTAGGGTCCTCCTCGACCGCCTTCAAGTGTGGATGGAGGAGTGTAAAATCTTGAGTCCCTACCAGACAGGGTTTAGGAAAAACATCTCCACCATTGACCAAACTCTAAGGCTTCAGTTATTATATTGGAAGACGGTATCAATGGAGGGTGGCAGCCTCTATTTGATATTTGTCGACCTGAAAACTGCCTTTGATTTGGTACCTAGAGATAAATTGTGGGAGGTTCTCAAACAACTGGGAATCCCCCCCTATCTCTTGACATTGATCATGAGACTGCATGTGGGCAACTATGCCCAAGTAAGGTATGGGAAATTTGGGGAATTAACCCCTTGCTTGGAAGTTAATAGAGGAGTAAGGCAGGGGTGTGTGCTTGCTCCAACCCTCTTTTGCCTTTTCATAAATGCTCTGGTTCCCCACCTAAACGAGGCTGTGGACAACGATGCCCCAAAGTTGTTGCATAGCAAGGTGCCTGCCATGATGTTTGCGGATGACACCTTGCTCCTCTCTAAGTCACCAATGGGCATCCAGAGGGTTCTTGATAGCTTTGTAACATTCTGTGCAACTAGGGGGCTGGAGATCAACACTCTTAAAACCAAATTTATGTTTTTTAATCCACCTACAACCACTCGCCCTAACCCCTCTCTAAATGGTACCTTGCTGGAACGGGTGACCGTCTATGACTACCTTGGTGTCACACTGTCTGAAAACTTCGACTGGGGCCCACAGCTAGCTAAAGCAAGTCTTAAACTTGCCCAGATGACAGGTGGAGTATTAAAATCCTACAGGAGCTCCTCTTGCAAACCGAGATTTACAAAGTGCAAATTAGGAGCGCTGTAATTTATAGGGCAGAGCTTTGGGGGCATTGCCCCCCGGGTGGTCTGTCCAAAACCGAGAATAACTTCTTGAGGCAGTTGTTGGGTCTTCCTCCAAGTACTCCTCTGATTCCCTTACGCATAGATCTTGGTATCAGACCCATAGCAGAGAAGATTGGCCTCCGACCTTTAACATTCTGGCGCAGATTGTGGGCTACCCCGGAACTCGCAGATTACCAGTTAGAACTCAAAGAGATTCTGGGTCTTCCGGGTGTGTGCAATTTACCATGGTTTTCCCATATAAGGGACACTTGCTACAAGCTAGGTTTTCCAAAAACCCGGACGTAGCGTGCCAGGCCACCTCGCGCCTTGCATTAGTCAGAGCATACAGATCGCTCAAACTGGCTGATATTCAGGGGAACGCCCAATTGGGTCGTTTAACAGCTGACTTTTTAAACATTAAAGCCGAGTACCATTTTGAGCATTTTTTGTATCCCGCCCAACCTTTCTTGGCAAGGAAACTTTACTTCCAGTTCCAAATAGGGACCTTGCCGCTTCGTGCCTTCACGAACAAATGGTCAAAAGCCTCCCCCTTGGTGTGCCCTGCATGTAACTGCACCGACGAGACCGATATCCATGTTTTCTTTTTTTGTGCAGGGTATAAAATTGCTAGACAGCGATGGCTAGTTCTGCTTTGCAGGAACCTGGGGTTTAGGCAGTTTGCAGAGGCATTTAGACTACTGCAAACGGACTCCCATCCACCCATAGTTTTTGCAGTTTCCCGTATCTTGAACTCTATGTGGCACCATCGGAGGTCTTTGCTAAACTTAGTTTTGTAATTTTAAAAAGTCTTTTTATAGATATAATTTTGTTATTTTAGTTATTTTAATCTTTTAACTTATTTTTAACCAGTCTCCAATTTGTTATATTGTAAATATTGATATTACTGAACAATTGAAATTTGAAGCTGCTAATTTGACAAGGGGGAATCGGCGTTCGCTGATTATCAACATCCCTAATCTACACATTTTTATGGATTTTGTTGGAGTATTTAACTGAACTTTGCTTCTATTGTATGCCCACACACTGGCTGTTTTATGTATTATTTATATTGTTTACTTTTTAAGGTCTTATAGACCGAAATAAAGTTTGTTACAATGGAATGGAAAATGCTCATGTTTTCCTCCCACATTGTAACATTTAAAAGGAGCTCTGCTCCAAGAAACCAATATTGCAAGGAAAATAGGCTGTGTGTCTATTATTCTTTGTCCATAGATTATCAAGCAATGATGTTATTGAAAGAAATCGACTATGAATATAGCACGGTCAAGAAAGACTCATAGAGCAGCAAAACATCCCTAGGGTAAGTACATTGAAGTAGATGTATCTGATGGTGGAACACATGTTGCATACAGGGCCTCAACTGTGGTCCATGTTATTTGCATACACATGCACTCTTCAGCCCTTTACAGTGTGTGCATGGACATCAAATCATGCATGCACACCACTGCACTACCACAACCTGCGTCAGCGAAAACACAAGCTCATTCACAAGAGCCTGGGTATAGATGCCGTGGTGGCATGCTATTTAGAGGAGGAGTTGGCGTTTACAAGTTCATTCTCACTTCCAACTGTCCACAAGCACACACACTCACACCTATCTATTCACAAGCACACATGTGCACTCACATACCCATTGACAAGCACATATGCTTGCGCATTCTCACATCCATCCATTTAGAAGCACACAAACTCACATCCACCAAGCTCATACATGCACACACTTGCACAAACTCATTCACTGCACATGCATGCAAATACACATACATTCATATATACACACATGCAGCTAAAAATTCCATAACACACTTACCGATCCATTGCAAAGAATGCAGGACCACCATGTGGCAGGACGGACAAGCACAATGGCCCAGGAAGGTTTTGAAAATGGAAGGATAAAACCGAAGATCTTGTTGCTTCCTGTCATTGGCTAACCTTGTGATGGGTTAGCCAATGAGAGGAGGACCTTCCCTAACTCATCACGAGGTTGGGTGGTTATGTTATGTTACAGGTTCTCATAGAGCGCACATTCACCAAACGGTCTCTTGGCGCTAGGTAACTGTCTCAGCATGACTCAGAAATGTATTGATAGTCTTGCTTATAGAGCCAGGTCTTCAACAATTATCTGAACTTTCCATAGTTTAAAGTGGCCCTAAGTTCCAATGGCAGAGAGTTCCAGACATGAGGAGCAGTGACTGAGAACCTGACTCCACCTGTCCTACTCCTCTTGAATTGGGGTATCACTAGATAGTGTAGATGAGTGGATCTAAGATCCCTAGAGGGGGAGTACTTGTGGATCAGAGATTCAATAAAAGCTGGACTGTTTATGTGCAATGCCTTGAAAATAGGGCAACATGCTTTGAATGTGCAACAGGGAGCCTATGAAGATCTCTTGTCACTTGACAGATATGGCAATGTTTGGGAAGTTGACAGATCAACCAACTGGAGCCTACGCGTAAGATGTTTAGGAATACTCAAGTAGAGGGAGTTGGTGTAGTCAATTCTTGACATGACTAAGGCAACTATGACTTGGAGCAAAGCGTCAGTAGTACGAAATTTTGTAATCTTCTTAATTCTGCATAGATGAAAGAAGCAGGAGGATATCACTGACCCAGTCTGCTGTTTTAAAGATAGCTCCTCGTCGATAATGAAGCTGAGACTTTTTACCGACCTCTTGGGAGAGGGGAAAGAGCCCATCTCATTGTGCCAAAAATTGAGTAGTGAATCATAACCCCAGACATACCCATCAGATTTCCCTAAAAATACATTATTAAAACAAATATTTGCAAAACTAAAAGTGTCCTACTGTCAATGGCATTACTCAATGTTTTGGATTTGAAAACTGTTGGACCTAGCCCTCTCTGCAGAGTCACCCCCAACCTTTTTACTTTTTCCCCTCCATTTTTTCGCTGAGTTTGTTTTTGTTGGTGTGGGACTCTGTGCACTTTACCACTGCTAACAGTGCTAAAGTGCTTGTGCTCACTCCCCTAAACATGGTTTGATTGATTTACACCTGATTGGCATATTTAATTTACTTATAAGTCCCTTGTAGTGTGGTATACCCTATACCCAGGGCCTGTAAATGAAATGCTACTAGTGGGACTGCACCACTTATTGCTCCACCCACTCAAGCATCACCTTAAAATATGCCCCAGGCCTGAGATTGCAGCCTGAATGCAGTTTCAAAATGCTGGTTTGACTTGACAACATAACTCCCTTGCCAAGCCCTAATCTTCCCTTTTATTGCATGTACGTCACCCCTATGGTAGGCCCTAGCTAGCCCCTAGGGCAGGGTGCATTGTGATTAAAAGGTCGGACATGTGCTTCTAAGTTTTACATGTCCTGGTAGTGAAAAACTCATAAATCCATTTTTCACCACTGTGAGGCCTTTCTGTCCTACAGGATAACATTGGAGTGCCTTATTAAATTTAGTAAGTGCTAGCTTTTGATTGGGACCCGGTAGCAAGTTAATATTTGGTATCTATGAAGTTGCAATGAACAATCCACTTTACTGGTAAAGTCAGATTTTAAATTACAATTTTGACAAGGCCACTTTTAGAATGTTGGTATTTTCCTGCCCCTACCCATTTGATGCCTGTGGCCTCTCTTAGATCACATGACTGGGTGTAACTGACATACTTTTTGAATTCCTCCCTGACAGTCACACAATAGAGGGATTAGGTTTGCCTGAATTAGTCATCTGCTGGCAGGGTGGTGGGGTAGCTGAGCACAGAACCACTTGCAACTGAATGGGCTGTACTCTGCATTCAAACAAAGGGCTTATCACTGCCACATTGTCATTGCAGTCAGCCTGGAGCAAGGGCAGGGGAGTCAGTAAATTCCATGCACTTCAAAGAGACTTTCTAGAAGCTTCTCCCACCTTCCAGAGGAATGGCACACAATATAAAAATAGGACCCAAAGATCCACTCTTCAGTTCACTCCTGGACCTGCAGAAGGACTCTCGGAGATCTGCCTGCCACTGTGACCTAGTGTGCACTCTGCAAGACTGCTTTCCTGTACCTAGAAGGAATGCTTTGCTGCCTGGAGTCTGCCTTGAGCTCTCAAAGGCCAGCCCTTCTGTTGAAGCCCTGCATCTCCTGAGCCCAGGACTACCAGAGTGAATCCAATAGCTAGTTTGCTGACCTTCTGTTCAGAGTCACAGTGACACAAAAGGCTCCAACCATCTTGAACCTGCACCTGAACACAGCCTGAGGGAGTCCTGAACCACCAAGTAGTGTCCCATCAGTCCTGGACCCTTGGTTGTGGTACTAAAGTTGCCTGGGTATTCAAAATCCAATACTCAGGACCTCGCCACAGCAGCAAATCCTATTCAGCGATTCTTTGCCAAAGGCGCATCTGAGCCCCTGGAATTGTCTTCGGCTACAGCCTTCTGCCTCATCCCTTTGACCATGCCCAATCCACTTCTTATATCCAACCTACGCTCAATCCCGGTCAGTCTTGTGTGACTACAGAGGACGTTTGAGAAGATGCAAAGTAATGGCCAGGGCTGCCGACTATGGAGCTGGGGATCCAGGTTCAAGCCTTGCTTTTGCTCAATATCCTGTGATTCTGGGCAAAACACTCAATCTCCCCTTGCCTATAAACAGAGTCCGGATACCCTCACTGTGATTAGTGGTGCTCTTCAAATTCGAGCATTAATTTATTTATTTTAGAGGTCCGCGGTTGGAACTTTTATCTTTTAGATGCTAGTTTTTACTAAAAACTTTAAACATTCATAAATTCTGTTCTACTGATTGGATTTTTGTTGTTTTGGCATCATATCATTCATTAAAATGTACTCTATTTTTCTAAATTGTTATGGGAATTTTCTTGTGTCATGTTTTTGCTTTATTACTGTTTGTGTGCTGCATAAATACTTTACACATTGCCTCTAAGTTAAGCCTGACTGCTTTTTGTGCCAAGCTACCCAGGGAAAAGAACAGGTTAATTTAGTGACGTTTTGTGGTTCTTCCTGCAAGGGATTGTGGCTGTTGCTTGATGAGGGCTCATGCTCCAGATAATCAACAACCCAATTTCTCACAAAAATGTTTTTTCTGATGCCGTTCTGTATCAGTAAAAAGAAAAAAAAGCATTGCAAATCCAAGTGGTCTTGCCTTTTGGGTTGCCAATGCAGATGCTTTTTCAGCATCAGCAAACAAATACAAATGGTTTGATAGTCATCAGGTATGCACAGGTATGTGCCATTATGCTACAGCAGCTGTTCCATGATGAAGTATGCATACTTTATGACGCTGTAACCTTTTTTTTTTTTTTTATAAATCACTCTTCCAAGATGCAGGAGCCAATCTTTCATAGGTACATTAAAAAAAATGTGCAAAAGTGCACAAACAGAAAGGAGCAACCTGGTAGCAAATTTCAACTGAAGGGACACCCACAAATAAAAATAATTGTTTTAAAAACGCAATAGGGAGGAGTCACGGAGCAAAGGAAGAGAGGATAGGGAGTGGAGAGAGAAGGAGGACAATGCCGCCAAGTAACAGGAGCAGCAGTGGGTGGAGGGATTCAGAGGAATAACTGAGGCATTGGGGGAGCGGAATCAAAATGAAAACAAAAAATGCTGGTAGAGGAAGGAAGGGAATAGCTGTTGTGGAGGGGAGGAGCAACACTGAGACAGAGGATTTGAGGGGAAAGCAGCACACAGGGGAAAGAGAAAGAAAACAAATCCATTCCTGTGGAGTGCTAGAAGAAAAAGAATAGAGTTTTTACCTGAATAAAATCAGTTAAAAGGCAAAAGTCAGCCACTTCAGGGATATAGAGGGGGCTTTTTTTCCCTGGGAGGCCAAGGAGATCCTCAAGATGGGAGAAATGACCGAACCCAAATTGCCAGTTGCTTTAGTACTGAAGCCTGCTAGATCCTATTAACATGAACAAGGATGAAAAGTCACATGTTCTGGGAGTAACCCAATGATAAATGAAAAGAAGATTGTGTAAACTAGTGCTAGATGTGTCTTCTATAAAATAGAAAGCAATTTTGGAAGGGTCTTGTTCTGCTTGTTCTGCTAAACTCCTCTAGCATTGAGAAGGCGCTGTGGACAAACACATAGCGCTTGAGTGCTAAAACTTAATAGCCACTGCCATAAAAAGGTAATTTTGCTAACGTTCCCTAGCACCAAGACAGTATTGGTTTCCCCCCCCAAGCCTCTGTGAAAGCTATGCTACTTAATCTGTGTGCCTATGTAGTGTAGTTCCTATTTCCCTAATAGGCTCTGCGCATTGGAATAATATAACCTATAGGCTTGACATAGGACTGAGGTCGGTATGTCCCTATCGAGTATATTAAACTTAATTAATTGTGCCAGCTAGCTCAGAGGCCACTAGAAACTCCTTGAGAACAAGAAGGGAGTAGTCTCTGGCAACCAACAAACATGACAACTTTGTTTCCCTTTAGAAGCGGAACACGTCTCAGAATCGTGGAAACAATAGATAACAGTTTCACTCAGTAAATCGTGCATGCTTAGTTTCTACAGAGTTACACAGAAAGGAAAGACGGGCATTTCAATAAAAAGGGTTTTATTGAACAGTCTTGTTTCTCGTGTAAGAGATATGTGCTGTTACGATCACAAGACAGTATGCAAGATAAATAATGTACAGCGTAAGCAGTAGAAATAAATAATACTGCGCTAGCATTATCTTTTAGCATATATTCACGTACATAAATAACATGAGCTAAAAATGCGAGTACTCATATGATGCGTCTCTAAGCTAGTTCTACCCCAATGTACCTAACCTAGTCTAGGTGTAGGGAAAGGTAGAAGTAGGTGGAGTATTCTCTAGTCTGGTATACTAAGAGTATGTTAAGTATAGTACGCCAAGTATGGTATGCCAAGAGTCCCTCTAGGTTCTAGTCAGCTCCATACCTTGAGAATGAGAGAGGTGGGAATCTCTTGCCGGATCTGGAACTCTAACACCCCGCGAAGGGAGTCAGAACACTGGAAGCTGGATTCGTCTGCGTGCAGGAATGACAGCGTCTTCTCAGTGCGTCAGGCCGGGATACAGGCTCCTCTGAAGTCGAGGTCTCCTCTAACTTGCTTGGGCAAGGGAAGGTATATTTATACCTGGTAGGTGTCTTGGAATGTTAGCATTGACGTGAAGTCGGACAGAGGAAGACGTCAGGAATGAACCCTTAAGGTATAACGGTTCATACATAATAGATGAGTTCTTGGAGAAATCAATAGTCCTGTGCTAGGGGAACTCCCGAAGCTTAAGGGTCTGGTTTCTAAGAACTCGTTGTGACGTTAGGGTGGACGGATGTCGGTGACCATGCCTGTATTTGGAATGCACGGTTAATGCCTAAATAAGGACAGGGATTCTATGCCTATATAAGGGCAATGTAAATTGTGCCTATATAAGGACATGATTCAGGAAAACCTATATACGGACACCTAAAGCGGAATACAACACCTACATTTCACACCTTCATGCATTTGGTGGGACGTGGATGCTTTTGCAACTTGGTGGCCTCCCAAGGACTTGGAAGACTTGGGGCATTCCTGGGCCAATGCCTGCTGGTTTCTGGCCATTCTGGCCACCCATGACCAAAATATCCTGAAATCTGGTGGTGCTGCACCGAAGCTGGGTCTCACACTGTTGTTGCTGCTGTAGCTCACTTGTACGATGGGCCAGGAGGCTGACCCAGATCCGGACATGGAGATGGGAGACAAGTGGACAATGGCCTGACATCTTGAATGCTTGGCTTGCTTAGCTACTACTCCACTTGTACTATGGTGGACATCTGCACCAAACACAATCCTGGTTTTTGGAGTTTCTGACTTAACCAGTATGTCCAGGGTTGGGATCATACAGACTGTCAAGACTGGTGCCTCTCTCTTGCTGTGACCTGCCTTCTTTCAGTACTAGTCTTTGTTCAGGCTGTGTCGATAGATAATGAGGTGCACAAGGGAAACCCCTGCAGGATCACCCTCATCGCTATTATTGAACACAACTCAAACTCTACAGAAACTCTCAAAATTGAGTGAAGTCACATAGAGTGAAGAAATCTGCAAAATTAGAGGCAACCTACCTTAACAGCGTAAGGATGTAAATTATTTTCCTATTAAAGTTTGTTAATACATGACCCCCTCTTGGTGTGGACAAATGTGAATTTGTAAGTGTGATGGGGGGACCCCTTCTAGTTTGATTGGTTATCATATCAAAGGAGGAGTGGGTTCAGCAAAGACACTTGAACATTCTTATTTGTCCACTCCACAAGGGGATCCGATTTTAATAAACTTCATTAAGACAATAACTTACATCCTTAAGATATGAAGAACTCCATTTATATATGGGTGTGTGGCCCATCCATCAGGGGAGGCCTTGAAGGGAGACCATCTCCCCAATTTAGACATCCCCACCTACTTCATGAGGATCTCTATATCCTTTAAGGCAACCACCAGTGCAGTGGTTGTTCTAAAGGCGGAAGAATTTTCCAAGCATGCACCATATTTCTATTGCCCATAAAAGGTTCAGGGAGCATTCAAAACCAACAAACCTTTTTTTGATGTATTCAAACTACCAAAGATGGAGTGCCCCTGATAGATAGGAAGTGAGCATCCAGCACAAAAGGGGCATTGATTGATTTTCTTGCCTAGGACTTCAATGCCTTGCATGGTGGTCCCAGGCTGATATGCAGTGAGGTTGTCACTCTGCCAAGCTCCTGATCAGGTCCAAAGTTGGTTAACCCCTGATTTAACTTATTTATTTCGATGTGGGCTAGTCTCACTTTTTTTTTTAGAGTTTTTGCATGGTTTTATTTTTTGTTCAGAGTGGCTGAGTCTGTCCCTACTCCAGCTGTTGTACTGGTGGTACCAGTGACCCGTTATGTCAGACTTTGAAGTGTATGTGATGTCCAGATGAAAGTTTTTTAGTGCACATAGAAGCTTTTGGGGAAATGACCCGCCCTTAAACTTCCTGTAGATACTCCTAACCAAGAGCAAGCAGTGGCATCACATGGACACTTTGATTTTTTTTTATTGTGAGGGTCCTTTGTTCCCTGTTGCAATCACTGATGCTTCAAGTCCACCAATATATTCACCCCTCCTTTCTGCTAAGAAGCACAGTCATTCGTATACGATGCAAACAAATTGGAGCAGACTTCACAACTTCAATAAAACTATTCTAATTATTACATAAAGTGGGAACTTTCAGGGCCAAAATCGCTGTCTTTAATGACAACCGGCGCCTTAATATTCTGGTAACATAACATTTTTTGTACTTTCTGCGCTCAAACAACTTACTGCATGCACTCGTTGGAGGAGAATTGCTGTTTTTCTGTCATTTCACCTACCAATGCTCAGAAGCAAAGGTGTAACACCTCCTCTGAAGTCCCTGGGGCACCGGGGAGACTCTCCTCATTTTGGGTCTAGGACATTGCAGTTCCTCCTCCTAGGTTCAGACATGACTTATGGGACAGACCTCCAGTGAAATTAAAACAGAGGGCTTCTGAATCTAGTTGCAAGGCAGGAAATCCCATGGTCAGAAAAACCGTGAGCCCAAAGGATAGAGCCAGACTAGAAATCAACTATCATGATAACAGAGAGGCCCAAACACTGTCCAAACTCAGGCTGGTATTAAAAATGATGCAACAGACACTACCGTTAGGCCAGAGTTTCGCTATTAATGGTAATAACAAATATGCCATACAAGGGTTAAAACCACAATGTTGTTATGATTCTTCATTTTAACGTGGGTCTATGTTTTGACATTATAAGGATGAAAGGCTAAGTTAGTTTTATCAGGATTAAAAAAAAGTCCCCTGTTCAAATCGAAATACATTTATGGATTTTGTTTTTGTTTTGGGGGGGGGGGGGGAGCATGGTGTGTTTTGGCTCTGTCCTGAGGTCATTGTTCGTGTGAATCACACCATCTTTTGCAAAATTGCTGAATTGGTTTGTGTTAGGGTAGGGTTAGTGCATAGTTTTTAGGATGGACCATATTAAAAGGCTAGACCAAATGAAATAAATGTAAATATTTTTTAAAGCTGTGAAGACACCTTCTTTCACCCTCATCCACAAGCAGTATAAGACGTTAAATATGGTAAGACCTTGCTAACAGATTTGGAACTATTGGAGCAATACCAGCCAATGTGAGCAAAATGGCAGACATCCTTAAAGCTCTCAAGTTGTCCCAAGCTTGACCCGAGTAGCTCGCTTAGTTATGATTATTTCTTTGCATGTTTTACCAGAAATTATGTATTTCATAGTGAGAAAAACAAAACTGAAAGTATTGCAATGGAAAGAAAATCAACACAGGACTAGATGAACAAACTCCTTACAAATGGAATGGAATAACTGATGTGGATCTGTGGAGGGATAGAAGCCATCTAATAAAGATGGCTGGCAAAGAGGCCATGCACCAGAGTAGGTATAAATACAGGAAGAGGAAGTAAAGCCATCAACTAGAATGCAGGCAAATGAAAGAAAGCCAACCAATAATAAACAAAGGGCCGACCCAAAACCCAGTGCATGAGTCAATATTGTACACAATAGATCTTCGACAACAGACAGCTAAAATATGTCTGTAAGAACCAAAAAACAGCTCTTGCTCTTAACTGACTGCGGGAGCCTGTTTTCAAACAGTTGGAGAAGAAGGGGAGCCTTCACATGCTCAGTGGGGTCCCCACACCCAGTGTTGTGCTTATCTCGAGCGTGGGAGAGATAATCATAAGTTCAGTTTCCGTTCTCTTTAGGAAAGAAAACCTGGGAATGTGCGGTGGATTTGTTTCAAAAAGGGCCTTGCAGGCTCAGCAGCAAACATTTTCTTGGCTATAATGACAGTGCATGCCCCCTCCCCCCCTGAACAAAGAGGACATACCACCGATTCCCAGCAGACTTCAGATAATACCTGAAAGAAAATTAAAGACCATAAAACAACACTGGTCGCTGGGTCCACCGCGAGGACAGCTCGCCCCAGCGCATCCACCCCAGCAGCACACCGGATCTAATTGTTTCCTCTCCTGCTCCGCCCGACCGCCCCAGCTCAGCATCCTGGCATGGGGGGGGGGGCTGCTCCGCGGACCAACGGGCTCGCCGTAGGAAGTCGGTCTCGACATCTGTCCCGCGCTCCGATCTCATTATATTCCATATGGGCCATTATTTCGTGTCCTATCGCCCTGCTGTACATGCTGGAAAGGAAAATTGGTTTAACCTCGTGTTTGCCACGAGCGGTTTCTAAAGAAGCCGACAGATTAAGGCCCCTTTACTGCAGACAGGCCCTTCCTTTTAGCTGACGTTTGTTAATCCTTTAAATCCGCTTGATTGCCTTTTTCCTTCTTAAACCCCCTGCCAAACTGGTCGATTAGACTCTGCATTCTGGTTACGTCTGAAAAAACACACCGTGACCGACAAGGAACGCCTTGCGTTGCGCTCGTGCTCTTCCAGGTGGTTCTGAGACTGGTGGGTGAAGGGTGAGGTGATTGGCTGTCATGCGAGTCTCGCGCCATTTTGATCCCAATTGCCTGGTTCATCGACTGCTCAGCATGATTTCCATGCCTCATTTTGTTCTGTGATATGTGTTAAAACACTGTATTGCGATGTTTGAATGATGTTAGTTGTATTGGACCAACAAAAAACAATAATACAAAACTGCTACTAAAATATACACATAGGACCTCATGTACAAAGCCCTTTTGCGCTCACAAACCTTGCGATTAACAAAATCACAGGGTTTGCGACCTAAGAAGCGCCTTTTTATGTACAAAAGCCAATTTCTGAATCTAAAAATTCTGTCCAACTCGAGCATCCTTTCCAAATCGCAATTAGGAGGCGTCCCCCTCCCCCTGTTTCTGATTCAGAAAGGAATGTATCAATGGTTTATAATGACAATGTTGGCAACCATTGGTGAGTTACAAAACCCCGTGTTAGGGTGGTAACTGATTCGTAAAGGGGAAGGTGTCTCCTTAAAACCCATTCCCCAGTGCTTAATTTGTAAAATAATAAGTGCCAGGGCCCTGATCAGGAGGCCACTGCAGCTTGCACCACCCATCGCCCTTGTCATTGCTGCCAATGACGGTACCAAAACAACTACTAAACATCTCTCTCACCTGCAAGGGGGACAGTTCAGATTATTCCAGGTCCCCAAAGCTACAGGAATAGGAATGGACGGGGAGGCAGTTATTAGTATTTTTTAATGTGTATTGTATTCATAAACAACTGTTGTTCTGCTCATCTCTAAATTAGATGAGCCGTGCCACCATGTGGCAGAGTGTCATAAGTGTGGTGATGACAAGTGATGGTGCCGAGCACCAGAAACCAATTAAGTGCCGGAAACCACTGGCTCAAATTAAGCACTGCCCTTCCCCTTTGGGAATCATGTTGGTAGCTTCAAGTGGAGCAGGCAGCGGGTCCTCTGGACCACTGCCTGCTCCCCTGAAGTATTAAAAAGAATTGTTTCAAAGTAGCCCTGGTTTCTTTAAGTAACACAGGTTTTCCCCCCCTTTTTTTTTTTAAAGTTTCATTTTTTAGAATGCAGTCATATGTATTGTGCTCTGCTGTCCTTTGCAGGCCACCACCCCAGTGATTGCAGCCAATCACAGGGGGTAGCAGATCACAACCTGCCTAGTGAATAAAATGACATAGGTTGCTCTGCAGCGCCCTATAAGTCTTAATTTTTTGGTAGCTGTCTTCAACTGCATTGGTAGCGTCAAAGTCCATCTTTTAAAAAAATAGCACAGTCAATCTAGAACACCTTGGGAGCAACATGTCTAGTCTCTCTGCGTAAGGAGTTGGTGGACTAAGCCGGGGTTCGGTGTACAGATATGACAGCAGATGTGTTGAATATATTAAAACACCTTGAAAGAGAATTAATCTGTAATGTTATTGATTTTTTAATTGTTCATCATGCTGTATACATGAGGCACAATGTTAAAATACTAATATTACACTACTTGCCTGCTTCTGGTGACAGATTCCAGAGGAAGAAAAGTTACGGATTGTCGAACCGCTCATATCCTGTTTCAGTTTCGACATTTGGGATATCTTGAGCCCATCATCTCACTAGGATCACTTTACATGACAATTCTGTTGAATGCACCTCGGCAGAGAGAGAGCTGAAACGTGTTGATTGTTGAGAAAGACGAGCCGAATATGTGACTCTGTGTTTTAATCATGTGAGTCTGGGACAGTAAACAGTGTATTATTACTAGGGCGGAGCGTAACTAGAGTAATTCCATTTAGCGTAATCATACAGAATTGCCTACGTATTCGGCAAGATTTTGCTTGAATTATATAAGAAGAGTAATTCTGTGTTTAGCGCTATTTCTTAGCGCATAAATGCCCCCACATGTCCAAAATGGAAGCAAGTATGCATTTTGTGCTAAGAAATAGCATTAAATGCAACAGAACATGAACAGTGAGCATGAGCAGCCACTTGTGCTCACTAAATATGCTAGTGGGGTAGGATTTTCCGGCAACTTACTACCAGCATTTACCGTTTATTTCTTAGAGCAAAATGCACCCTTGTGTCCAGTGGTCGAAGTGGGGGCAAAAAGTAGGGGAACTTTGAGCAGAGAATAAGAGGGCGGGAACAACCAGAGGATTGGGGTAGTGCGCAGAGTCAGAGGTGAGGCCTGAAGGAGCAAAACATCCCAATTTTTAGTATTTGTTTCACATTTCACTGGCCAGTTACAGCTCATTATGTTATTTAATTCAACCAATGGATACACATGTTTATTTAAGGTTTAAAATCAGTTACTGGCATTAAAATACATTCACAAAGTGGAATACGTTTCCAATCGCAGAATGTCCCAAATACGCTTAAAAGTGCTATCACAAGCTATTTGTCTCAGAGCCATGCAGTTTCTGTCATCAGCACTTTTCCTCCCCTTTTCCACAAAAGCAGTTGAAACATGAATGGCAAAATATCCTAGTTTGCAAATGTTTTCCACATAATTATGGCCCTGCCATATTTACCACATAATATATCATCTGCTGCATAATCTGACTCTTTTAACTAATAAATTGTTTGCAGTTCAAATGGATCAAAAGTTACTAAAAATGTGACTTGTGTTGCTGTGAAGTGAAGGGCCCTTTGCAAGGGTTGATTGGTTACCTTTTTCACTGCTGCATTTGTATATTACACTGGTACTAATGAGTCAAAATCTTTGCAGAGACTGTTAGTATGTGTAAAAATGTCAAAATAATAAAGTATCCGAAAATATACTGCATTAAGCTGCAGCCTTTGTTTTGGTGCATAATTTAGTCAACACTGCAGCATAATTTTGTCCTCCATGGCTGCATAATTCCAGTTGCCCCAAAGAAGGCAGCACATGTTAAAAGTGCTTGTGCATGAAGCAGAGAGACCGTGAAGTTTGCAAACTTCGTTTGGTGTGCGTGCAAATCCTGAATTGCCAATCCCTGGTGAGTTGCACTTATTACTGCTGAAACAAGGCCAATGGAGGTACCAATGGGTGAGGCGGACTGCCCTCAAGGGTCCTGTGACCTCAGTGACAGAGTCTCTGTTGCTCTAGGGCGTGCTGCTTCATAGGCCTGTCCACAAGACTGGAGGTGACTTCAGTATGGATTGTGGTGGACAAGCCTTCAAGGTTAACCCACACTTGCCACCGCTAGGGTCCTCCTGCTGGCTTCTAAGGTCTTGCGGGGCCTTCTAAGGTCTGGAATGGGAATGTGCTCTCTCAGGAGAGTGGTCTGGTGGATTGGTCATGAAGGCTGAACCTGGTTCCCCAGTTCCAAATTCCACAGCTCTGGCCAGAGTGCCACATCCTCTCCCCCACTGGACACCATACAGCCCCACTGAGAGAAACTCGCACTGCATTCATCTACAACCCAATTGTGCCCCGCTATAAACACCTGGATGGGACTCAATTCAAATTATGCACTAGACAAGAGTAATATGCTGCCTGAAAAAAATAACAACATTCTGGAAAAAGCAAACACTCATAGGGAATACAACTTAAAGCTTTTACACTCGTTATTCAGAAATCAATGAGTGTTTTTGCTTGAAAAGCTGTGGACATGACTACAGGGCCCGGGAGGGACCCGTTTCAATGTCCATTGCTTACATCCTTACAAAATGTTGGCAGTACGGTTTATAAAGACCACACCCCTGAATATAGAGCCACGGTACACATTTTATAAGCTAAAATAAGGAAAACAGCTGATAAGGATCAAATTAAACGTGTTCCACTCCAAGCATCAACCAGGTATTGCAGTACCTCTAGAAATGGTGCACTTCCCCTGTTGAGGAAAAAATGTTGCTCAAAGTAAGAGGAGAAAAGAAAAGTAGCTGCTTCACTGCCAAACGCTGTTAGGTGGCGCTAAAGTGTTTGGGTGTGAATAAAACCAATCTGGCCACTTTGCAACTACTCTGTCTTGTTTTGTTTAGTTATGTATTTATTGTTTATATTTTAAACCTTTTTTCTCTCCTCCCGAGGCTGCATTTTGGAATAGAAAAATGTCAGAAAAAGACATTTGCAGCAAAAGTGTTTCCTCTTTTTTTGGATCCATTTCACAGGGGAACGAATGAAGGAAAGGAGAGGAAAGAAAAGTCATGGTTTTCAGCAAGTGGGGAGGAGCGAGACAGAAAGAGAGGGAATAAGAGTAAGAAAGAGAGGTGGGGGCAGCTGCCATCAGCAGAGCAGAAGTGGGCACTGTCCTTGTCTTGTCTGGGCATGACGGAAGAGACAGAGTTCTTTTCCTTCTCTGCCCGTCCTCCAACAGCCACGAACGGCCGAGCCTTATCTATAGGCCTTCGCTATTTCTGCCGTCCTGGGACTCATTTCTAAAATAAAAAAGTAGGGGAACAGACTGTATTAAATTAAAGAAGTAGGGGCACACCATGACCTGCCCATCCTGTCTACTTTGACCACTGCTTGCGTCCAAAATGGACACGAGGAAGCATTTTGCGCTGAGAAGCATGTATAAATGCAGCAGAACATGAGCCACTCACTCTTCCTAAATGTGTTCTTTCAGTAGAACTTTCCCCCAAAATTACTCTTAATTATATGAGCAGGAGTAATCGCGCAGTTATCAGTAATTCCATTTCAAACAGTAATGCAGAATTACCAAAATTACTCCCGATTATTCCGGTGTAATCAAAATTCTGCTGAGGCCTAATCATCATGCACAGAGGAATGCAAATGATAAGGTGTGAGATTATAACTCATGTATGATCTATAATAAATAGATGACAGATATAGGATATTCCATTGATTGTTTCCCCAGTTCCAGATGGAGACTCCTAAGATGAAGCATACCATACTATAAAAGTAGGGGGGTTGACTTCTGTGTGACATTCAACAAATGCATGCTTGCACATATTTAATCTATATGGATCAACATCTTAAGAAGACTGTTATATACACATACACCTACAACACTACTGGTTAATTTATGTCATTTTTCAGAGAATGAGTGGTGGCCTGTAAATTGTCCTGTCTGTCGTCTTGTGGTTTCTGCCATTGTCAGTAGCAACAAATCCTGTCTTGAGAGCCAAGCCCAAGGGATCAAGCCATTCTTATACTTTGACATTGAATTCTTCCAGGGAATTAGCAGCTGTGTGTTTTCATCTTCATAGAGGTTATTACATTCATTGCATGCTGACCAATGCATTCAAAAGCAGTATGGGGGGGCAGACCCCCAGTTCTAAAAACCCTTAAATGTGACCCAATGTCCGCATATTGTCTGTACCTGGATTACTGCTCCACATATGTGTTGAGACATAGGTGGGGTGCACAACTGACTCCTTCTGTGCTATAATAAGAACACCTAAAATTGTCTTGTGCAGTCGTGGAACAGCAGCAGTTGAAAAATAGTTGTGACTTATAACCTTATATTTCAGGCAAATGGATATCTCATATTCTACGAGTGCCAATCCTTCCATCATACAAAACAGGGGCAGGTAAAGAACCGGTGATTTGGCCGGTTTCCCAATGTATAAATGGATCATTCTATAGCTTCGGGGGGGGGGCAGTATTTTCTTGCTGAACAGAGCTCTGGTGATGTTTTATTCTTATACTTTTTTGGAGATGGTGCAATCTGAATAGTGTTTTTCATGGAGATTTTGCGCCTGGGTGCTTTTGGGCCATCTTAATGCAGTTTCCTTGTGGTAGATACAGGTAAGTGAAGCTGTTGGCAGTCTATGAGCAGCAGGGCTTAAGGCCCTGGCATCTGAATGTGGTGTGAGGAGGCTTCATACACCATCATCTTCATCTATATCCAGGGCCGGCCTTTAGCATGGGCGAGCTGGGCCCAGGCCCAGGGTGGTAATTTTCTGAATGGTGCATGGAGCTTTGTGCATTAAGGTAATGCCCTTCTCATCTCACCGAAGGGGAAACACCATGTGTCTAGATTACTGAAACCAACAGCATCTTGACAAGGAACATACCCCCTGATGAAGGGCAGCGTTCATGCCCGAAATGCATTGGGGATATTTGTACCCTTCGTTTGATGTCCATCCATTGATTTATATGATTTGTGTTGATATATGGATAACGCAGATTATTACAACATGAGAAATATTTCATTTTGAAACAATAAACGAATAAAGAATTTCCAAATGAAATTACAACCTGATTTGGGATCAAATTGATTAAATTTCCCATTTGTGACACCGGCAGTGCACCAAAGGGACGCTTCCCAGTGGGAAAGCGCAACTGTTGTTATAATTTTGAGGTATAACAGACTTCAAGATTCTGGCAGGTCATAATCTTTTTTGAGTTGCTTAAATGAGATGAGTATCTCGTGATCATAAAGGCACCCTATTCGTTTACAACCCTGCTCTGCCCATTTGTTTAGTTATTTGCTTTCAAATTCCAGGATACATTTAGGGTTGCACATTGTTGGAGAAAGCAGCAAGGGGACAGTTGTAAAATCCCTCCCCTTTGCTACCTTGTGCCAGACCGTCATGAAAGTTTTTGTGATGGGGAGGACAAGAGCCCCAAGGCTCTGTGTGCCTAGGTTACCAAGGGACCTTCTAGAGATGAGTCCTTGTGATACGTTGATCTGCAAAGCACCAGATTTTCTCTGATATGGTCCTTCTTCACTCTACATATCTCTAGGTTGAATGGCCTGGCTATAGTCCACGATGTTAGGAATGGCCAGTCTGCTTCCTCTCTGCGTCATTATGTCACTTTTCTGCCACTCCTGGATTTCTGCCCAGTCCAGATAAAAGTGTCTGCACCTGTCTGCAATTTCCGTAATATTGCGTATTTTGGATGAGGGTGTACGGGCAGTGATTAAAGATAAATAGAATTTTTGTGTGTATGGTCATTGTAATTGCTACTACTCTGTCATGCCAAGATAGTGTGATTGCCATGTTCTTAGGTCTTTATGGATGGCATTTATGTAAATTTGTGTAGTTAAGGTGAGCTATATAACCTAAGGATGCTGTCAGTTGGATCCCGAGACAGGAATGAACTCGGAAGTCCAATCAAAGAAGAGCTCGTCTTGTACTTGTGGGACGGACAAATTCTGAATCTGGGACTTATGCAGGTTTAGGAGGAAAGTGGATACCTTCCCAGAATGAGTCATCTCAATCACAAAAGCTGGAAGCAAATGAACTGAATTGCTGAGTCATGCCAAAATATGGTCTGCACCCGTCTTGTTGTTCAATGCCCAGTTATTAAACAAGGCAGGGCGGAGCAATGAGTTTGGTTTCTTACCTCTGAAAAGTTCGATGGTACTTTCCCAGATTTGGCATGTGGTGCAAACAGTAGCATAGCAAGGATGCCATGGACCCTGGTGCAAGGAAAATGTCCCCTTTGACTGATGCTGTGGTAGTAAATACAACAACTATCGGGCTTCAATGGGCCCCTCTGGGGCTCAGGACCCCAGAGCAACTGCACCTGCTGTGCTAATGGTAGCTACGCCCCTGCCCACAATCTGTCTCTCACAGTGTGTGCGCAAGTGTTTGTCTCACAGCTTGGCTGAGTAGACATGCTTCTGCCAGTTTGTGTGAATATCTTTTCCACACTTTCTCTCTCTGTAAGCCTCTCCCACAGTCTGTCTTCTTGTGTGCTTTTCATAATCTACTTCTTGCATTTGTCTCTCACCGTCTGCTCTTAGTACCTCTCACAATCTGTCTCTTTGACCCTCTCTCACAGCATGTCTTTGGGAGTGCTTTTGTTCTCCCGCAGTCCATCTCAATTCATATTTCTGTGTTGGCCCCTCTCACATTGAATTTGTGTGCCCCATCCCCTTTAATAACAGTCTGTAAGGCCCTCTCATAACATCCTGTGCCTCTCATACAGATTGTGTGTGTGACCTTCTCATAGCACATCACTGTGTGTACCAGCCTCGCTGTCAAGTTGTCTCCGACTATCTGTACCTCTCTTACAGCCTGTCCATGTGTGCCACAGAGGCTGCCTTTAGTATCACACTCTCACACGCCTCTCACGTGTGCCCCTCACAACCTATCTATGCGTGTCTAAATCTCCGCCTGTCTTTGTGTGTGCTTCTCTCGCATTCTGTTCATATGTGCTTACCTTGCACCCAGTCCATGTATTCTTCTTTCAGTCTGTCTCTTGGAGTCTGACTCCTGCAGCTGAGGGGATCGGATGGAGCTAACAGCAAACTCCTGTGGCCATAGTAGGAGTCCTCTCAGGGCTCATGGGGCTGCTATTGTTGGGCCCACTCTCTCCTTTAGGCCCGATTCATTGCTCCGACTGCACCACTGGTAGCTACGCACTTGGTTGCAATTCTATACATTTCTTCATTTCTAAACAGGTCCTATCCCCAACATTTTTTTTTGTTGCACTTTGCAGATTGAATTGTTTCTTTCAACACCTGATTAAATCTTTTGACCATACCATTTGTCTCGCGTTGGTACAAGGTGCATTTTTTATGTACAATACCTCCCTTCCTTGGAAATCACTCCATTGCTGCTGACACAATTTAAGCTCCATTTTCAGTTAAAAGACTGACACAAGTTGAACTCTATTGTCTGTTAAACGTGTGTTAGGAATACCTCCCATGTTGAAGACCTCCCTCAAACTTTTGTGACTTGCTTTTTTTCAACCTCATTAGAAATAGAAATACATATTTCCGGCCATCTAGAGTACGTCAATCAACATCAGCACATACTGCTGGCTAGCATCATTGTAAATAGTACCCAAAATGCCACTTGCACATCACCATAGGCAACCTTTGTCTCTATTCAACCATTTCATACAGCAGCTCAGTTTAGATAGCCATTCTAGGCCACCAACAACATGGTTTCCGAGATGCCCAGATGCCCTTGATGTACCAATTTTAACAATGAAGTATAACACATCCAGGCGGTACTTACCTGGAGCCCCTGAAAACCAAGCCTTCTCTAACCACCAATTCATCCTTCACACTTTAAAACTCTGCAATTTTCACTGCAATCAGTCTTCACACCCCACTCACTACTGAAGTATCTTATCACTTCTTGGAAGATCATAGTCCACTCATCTGCACTCACCACTCGTTCAGTTACTTCACAAAGCTTCCACTTAACCTTCTTGTCATTGTCTTCTTCACAACTTACATCAAGGTCAGCTTTGGAGTTATCACTAACATATTGGATAAACAGTCTGCTAACATATTTTTGCTCCTGCAATGTACTGAACCACAAAATCTAACTCTTATAACACTATGATACATTTGCTTTTCCTACTCAAGACTGTATCCAAATATTTAAAGGCAAACATTTCTTTCAACAGTTTATAATCTGTTTATACAATGAACAATAGATGGCTAATGTCTCTCTTTCAATAACAGAATACATAAATTTTGGAGCTTTCAGGCAAAGGGTTACAAACATAATGGTCTTCTCATCATCAGTACTTCCTTGTAGCAGCACAGCTCCCAGTCTCATCAGATTAGCATCTATGATCACAGTAGAACAGTGATTTGGATTAAAGCTTGGTAGACCAGAGGCATTTCTCAAGCAATCCTTTATATTGTTAAACTCCTTGGAACACTCTGGAGACCAAGCAAACTCTTCACCCTTTCTCAACAGGTATCACAATAGCCTTGATCTTTCAGCAAAATGGAGATTGTCATTCCTAAAAATAAATCATCATCAGTTCATCTTTATTCTCTTGCTGAGATACCTCCATGATGGTCTCAACAAGCCCTTATTTTGGCTTTATTCACTCAGCCATTATCTTATGGCCTAAACAGACAATCTCCTTCCGTGCATATTTATATTTCAGCTTTAAGTCATGATCTCTAAACATGCCCCAAGCCTTTCTCACTCTATCTTCATAGAATTTCCTTTGAATATAAATATCAACACATATTGCTAATGAACCTTCACCCCTGGGATACCGTTTATCACTCTTTCCATGAATCTCTGAAACACAGATGCTGCAGAGACAAGTCCGAAAGACATCATCACATATCTGAACATGCCAAAGGGCATAACAAGCACAGTGAGATCATGCAACTTAATCTGATGTTATGCTGACATGAGGTTTAAAGTGGTGAAGATGTTTGCTCCTTTAAGGGACTTCAGTATATCTGTTATATAAGGAGTGGACACTTAGCTACCAACACAATCTTATAATTTAGTCCCTAAGATTTATGCATAACCTAATACCACCATTGGCCTTACCTGTTACAATGACGGGCCAGCCGTTCAGTGACCTCGACCTTCCCGCACCAATCATTCTTACTTATCTTGAATAGCCTGCCACACTGCAGCTGGCACACCATGTACTTTAGAAGTCGTAGCTTGTCCATCACTTGTTAATTTGAACTTATGCACATATCCCTTCAAACAGCCTAACTCGTCTTTGAGATCCTCAGGGAAGTCCCTCTGCAAGTTGTATGTTATATGTTGCCATATATATAAATAAATGTGTATATAAATGTGTGTGTGTATATATATATATATTTACTGAAAAAACCATAGGTTTTAGGGACAGTTATAGTTAGTTGGACATTTCACTCGTACAAAACCATAGAAATTCCCCCGTTATAGTTAGTTCAGCTAACTATAACTCGCGCCCCCGCAATGCACTGCTGATGACGTCACATATTACATCACTCATGACATGGTCAGTGACATCACTGATGACATCCCTGCTAAGATGCAGATCCCCGTGTGGAAAATCAATTGTCTTTGGTTTTTGGAAGAGAGAGCAGGTTTCCTGCTCTCTCTTCCAAAAACCAAAGCAGTTTGCTATGGCAGGGCGGGAGCCGTGGGGCTCCGCCTGCTCATAGCAAACTACAGTGTCCTGGGGTGGGCACCCGGGACACTGCAGGAGCCGACCCTGGGGGTGGCGGTCCCCAGGGCCATCAAGGGCTCCAGGAGGGGGCCGCGCGGCCCCCTCCCAACATTTTTAAAGCCCCGGGGGGTAGTGGTCCCCGGACCCCCCAATGTCACTATTTAGTGCCCCGGGGAGGTGGTGGTCCCCGGGGCATGTGGGGGGGGCTCAAGCCCCCCACACAGGTTGCATTATTTAAGTTGGGGTATTAGGTCACCTTGAATCCTGAGGGTCCCTGGGGCCCAACTAGCCCACCAGGTACTTCCAGTAAGCGCCACAGGCCTGCGTTGCAGAGAGGTGGTCAGAGGCCATGCCCCTTTTACACCTCTCTGCAACGCAGCTCTGTGGCGCTTACTGAGGTACCTGGTGGGCTAGTTGGACTCAGGGACCCTCACGATTCAAGGGGACTAATCCCCAACTTAAAACACGCCACTAGGGCATATTTGCACACATGTCACCTCAGGCCCCGCCCCCTCCCTTCACCACTGTGCAAACACGCCCCGTGGCGCGTTTTAAGTCGGGGGATTAACTCCCCTTGAATCCTGAGGGTCCCTGGGGTGCAACTAGCCCACCAGCTACCTCCATTGAGTGCCATAGAGCTGCATTGCAGAGAGGTGTAAAAAGGGGCGTGGCCTCAGAACACCTCTCTGCAACACAGCCCCTGGCGCATACTGGAGGTTCCTGGTGGGCTAGTTGGCCCAGGGACCCCAGTATTCAAGGGAATTCATTCCCCATCTGCAACGCGCCAGGCGCGTTTGCAGAGTGCTGCAAGGAGGGGCGTGGCCTCAGCCGCGATGCCGGTCTTTTATTTTATTTATTTTTTAAGAAGGGGGGCTGTGTGCCCCCATTCTTTTTCTAATTTATTGGCCCTGGGGACCCCATCCCCCAGGGCCTGCCCCCTAATTTTTTTAAATAAAATTTGGAAGGGGGCCGCATGGCCCCCCTCCCAAGGCCTTAATCAGGCCCGGGGACCCCATCCCCCAGGGCAGGGCCTTTTTTTTTTTTAAATCTTTTGGAGGGGGCTGCTTTGCCCCCCTCCTCAGGCCACTATGGCCCGGGGACCCCATCCCCGTGGCCGGCCTTTGTTTTTTAAATAATTTTTTTGTTCCTTTCAATTTTGGGGAAGGGGGCCGCCTGGCCCCATCCCGAGCCACTTGTAGCCCGGGACCCCATCCCCGGGGCTGGCCCTCTCCGTTGGGGACCGTGGGGGTCCCCAATCCCCCACGGTCCCGCCGCCTCCCCGCGTCCCTCGGGAGCCGGCATTGCTTTTCCACATGGGGAGCTGCTAAGATGCAGATCCCCGTGTGGAAAATCAATCGTCTTTGGTTTTTGGAAGAGAGAGCAGGTTTCCTGCTCTCTCTTCCAAAACAAAGCAGATTTGCTATGGCAGGGCGGGAGCCGCGAGGCTCCCGCCCTGCCATAGCAAACTACAGTGTCCCGGGGTGGGCACCCCGGCACACTGCAGGAGCCGGCCCTGGGGGTGGCGGTCCCCAGGGCCATCAAGGGCTCCAGGAGGGGGCCGCGCGGCCCCCTCCCAACATTTTCAATGCCCCGGGGGTAGTGGTCCCCGGGGCTTGGGGGTCCATAACGGACCCCCAATGTCACTATTTAGTGCCCGGGAGGTGGTGGTCCCGGGGCATGTGAGGGGCTCAAGCCCCCACACAGGTGCATTATTTTAAAAAAAAAGCCCCGGGGGGTGGCGGTCTCCAGGGCTGGGGAGCCCCTTTGGGCCCCCCATCCCAATATTATAATTGCCTCCGGGATTTGGCCCACCCGGGGGCTGAATATTAACGAAGCGCGGTAGCCCGCGCTTCGTTTTTTTTTACCTCGGCTGGATCCGCGCACCCTGCGCGGATTTTGCAGAGTTAAAAAAAAAATAAAAAATTTTTTGGGGACCCCCTAAGCAGGCCTAGGGGGTCAGGGTGTTTCTACCCTGCCCTCTTTTTGCGTTTTGTGCACTTGTTTCTCAGATTTCTTGTGCCTCGGTTCTACCGAGGCACAAGATGGCTGCCAACACTTCCTGGTTTGGAGTGTTGACAGCCAATTAGCATACAGCTCGTGATCGGGAGGGTGCGCGGATCCTCCGCTGCCATAGATATATATGTGTTTTTACTTTTGATTTTCTCAGCAACTACTGAACGGATTTACACCATTTAACAAAAAGGGTTCTTTCTGAACCAAGAACTACCTCTTTGCCAAATTTGGTGTAATTCCGTTCAGCAGTTCGGGCTAGAAATTATGGTTAGTGCTGCAAAAAGAAAATTTAGGGCATGTTTTAAGTGAGATCGCAAATCCTCTTCTATTTCATTAGAAAATTCTGACATGCAGACTGAAACAATCACTTTCAATACCAGCAGTAGACTTCCAGTTAACTCCTTGGTGAGCAGTAGCTTTGCTACACTGATCTAATGAACAACTAGAGTGCTAACATTCTGAATTTATGGCAAATGTGTGACACATCTGAATGCCTTCTTGATGGAATCAAAGTAAAAAACTGAAAGCATTTCCTACTGAGGAGACTGTAGTAAATGAGGAAATTAGGAAACTTCATAACAAATAAGTCTCCCAAGATGGCCACCAGAGAAAAAAGAGCCCAAATGTCGCACAAATATCACCCAGAGGTAGCCCACGTATAGCCCAATGACAGAAGTGTGCAAAACACTTTTTATTTTTGTTTTTTGGCAGTTTTATATAGTGCAGACTGGTCAGGTATTGGAGTGCTTTACATGAGCATTGGTTACATCACACAAGGACAAATTTATGTTGGTTGACCCCTACACTACCCAAACACCACTGCACTACCCTAAACCCTAAAACACTACCCCCAGCACGACCCCTTCACTACCCAAACACAACTGCACTACCCTAAACTCAAAAACACTACCCCCAGCACGACCCCCTACACTACCCAAACACCACTGCACTACCCTAAACCCTAAATCTACCCCCTACACTACACAAATACCACTGCACTACCCTAAACCCTAAAACACTTGAACCCAGCACGACCCCTACAGTACACAAACACCACTGCACTACCCTAACCCCTAAAACACTACCCCCTACACTACAAAAACACCATTGCACTACCCTAAACCCTAAAACACTACCCCCAGCATGACCCCCTACACTACACAAACACCACTGCACTACCCTAAACCCTAAAACAATACCCCAGCACGACCCCCTACACTACCTAAACACCACTGCACTACACTAAACCCTAAATCTACCCCCAGCATGAACTCCCACACTACACAAACACCACTGCACTACCCTAAACCCTAAAACACTACCCCCAGCACGACCCCCTACACTACCCAAACACCACTGCACTACCCTAAACCCTAAAACACTAACTCCAGCATGACCCCTACACTACCCAAACACCACTGCACTACCCTATACCCTAAAACACGACCCCATACATTACACAAACACAACTGCACTACCCTAAATCCTAAAACACTACCCACAGCATGACCCCCTACACTACACAAACACCACTGCACTACCCTAAACCCTAAAACACTACCCCCTACACTACACAAACACCACTGCCCTACCCTAAACCCTAAAACACAACCCCCAGCATGACCCCTACACTACACAAACACCACTGCACTACCCTAAACCCCCTACACTATAAAAACACCACTGCATTACTCTAAACCCTAAAACACTACCCCCAGCACGGCCCCCTCACAACACAAACACCACTGCACTACCTAAACCCTAAATCGACCCCCAGCACGACCCCCTACACTACCCAAACACCACTGCCATACCCTAAACCCTAAAACACTACCCCCAGCATGAACCCCTACACTACCCAAACACCACTGCACTACCCTAAACCTTAAAACACTACCCCAGCACTACCCCTACACTACACAAACACCACTGCACTACCCTAAACCCTAAAACACTACCCCAGCACTACCCCCTACACTACCCAAACACCACTGCACTAACATAAACCCTAAAACACTACCCCCAGCACAACCCCTACACTACACAAACACCACAGCACTACCCTAAACCTAAAACACTACCCCCAGCACGACTCCCTACACTACCCAAACACCACTGCACTACCCAAAACCCTAAATCTACCCCCAGCACGACCCCCTACACTACCCAAACACCACTGCACTACCCTAAACCATAAAACACTACCCCCAGCATGACCCCCTATACTACACAAACACCACTGCACTACCCTAAACCCTATAACACTACCACCAGCATGACCCCCTACACTACTCAAACACCACTGCACTACCCTAAACCCTAAAACACTAACCCAGCACGACCCCCTACACTACCCATACACCACTGCACTACCCTAAAGCCTAAAACACTACCCCGAGCACGACCCCTACACTACTGCACTACCCTAAACCCTAAAACACTACCCCCAGCATGACCCCCTACACTACCCAAACACCACTGCACTACCCTAAACCCTAAAACACTACCCCCAGCACGACCCCCTACACCACCCAAACACCACTGCACTACCCTAAACCCTAGAAAGAAACCCCCACCCCATGCCCAATCCCCCTTACCTCTCACTCCTCGTGGTTCCTCTCTCCTCGTGGTTCCTGCTTCACGTTGTCTCTGAGGGGTGGTGCACGTTGTTGTGAGGAAACGGAACAGCCTCTGTTTCCTTACAACGACATGGATCGTCTACATGTTTTTAGAACGCATGGTCATTTACCATACATACCTTTACAACAAAATTTGTTGTAAAGGCATGCGTGGTAAATGACCATGCGTTCTAAAAAATGCGTAGTAATGACTTCGTGATGTACAACGCATGCGTGGTAATGCATGCGTTGTAATGGTATCGCAAAGTAAAAAGTCGTTGTAACGGCTGTTTACCGATCGAAGCTGGCCCCTGTTCTTCAGTGAGACGTTTATTTGATTAATTAGGAGGAAGGAATGTGTTTTTTTACCGAAAAGTGCATTCCCGGCTGTTGTATTGTGAAAGTGTCCGCGTGGCCTGGTTTCACTTCCGGTGAGAGAGTGGAAGAGTCTGTTTGGATCTAAAGGAGTTCTGTTGTTGAACGGGCCGGCGCGACATGTCATCAGAAAACATAGCTAATGGAAAGCGTCCTCCCTGAAGTGTGGAGCAGTGCCATGAGAGGTCAACGAGTGTGCGTCCCACCGCAGTATGACCGTACCGCGTGACCCATGTGCCACCTCCAGGGTACGGGAGGCAGAAGCGGCATCGCAGGTCCTCTTGAAGACCGTTGTAGCACTAATTCTACATTTTGGTACTAGGGCATTTTAACTTCATTGTTCCTGCCAGATACAAAGAGAAGATCCTGTGTTATTCAGTGCCCTCGGTACCTTTTTTGTGGGTTGTGGTGCTTGTCACTTCGCTGCCCCGCCGGTGCACACGACTGGGCACCCCACCTCGTGTGCCATCTGCAGGGCCTCTGCCCTTGGATCACTGGTTTCGGTTTCTAGAGTGGCAACATAAACACTTGCTCCCAAAGGACTAGCCTGAACACTTAGGTGAATATCCCCTGCACCAGCATTCCACGGAAATTCTTTCCTAGCTCTCCCACGTCAACGAGGACGTCATAATAGCACGGCTCCGCTCGCGACACCGTATGACGTCATCGGAGCCATAAGAGAACCTCGTCGGTGTGCTGACGTCAGTTCCACCCATTTTTTCCGTGTCACCGAGGCAAACAGGGGACCGAGACATTTTCACATGTATACATAGTATAATAAATATATATATATTCACTGAAAAAACCATAGGTTTCAGGCACGTTATAGTTAGAAATTAGCATTTAAAAAACCTTAGAAATTCACTGAAAAAACCATAGGGTTCAGGCACGTTATAGTTAGAAATGAGCATTTAAAAAATCTTAGAAATTCACTGAAAAAACCATAGGTTTCAGGGGCATTATAGTTAGTTGGACATTTCACTCGTACAAAACCATAGAAATTCCCCCGTTATAGTTAGTTCAGCTAACTATAACTCATGCGCATCGCAATGCACTGCTGATGACGTCACATATTACATCACTCATGACATGGTCAGTGACATCACTCATGACATCACTGATGACATCTCAAATGACATCACTGATGACATCACTGATGACATCATCCAGTGAATGAGTGTTTTTCTGAAAATTAAATATGTTTTATATATGTATATCTCAAGGTCGATGGAAGAATAAATGGGTATATAAGTGTCTAAATGGATGATTTTGTTTTGTAAAATTGATTGTATAACTGACTAAGTGTATCTTAGTGAATACATGGGTTAGTGAGTAATGTTTAAATATGAAAATATCTGTATCAGTCTCTCACTTTGTGTATAAGTGGCTGCATGGGTTGGTGAGTAGCTACATGAGTGTCTATATGGGTTATTAGTTGGTTTTTGAGTATCAGTATGAGTGTCTGAGTGTCTGTATGGTTCGGTGGGGGGTATTACTTAGTGCATAGATGCATGAATGAGTGACTCACTGTTTGTATGTGTTGAAGACAGCATGTGTGCAGGACTGTATAGGTGGATGAGTATGTGTATGGGTGTGTTAGTGAGTGAATGACTGTCTCAATAGTGTCTTTATGAGTAACTACATATGTTTTAAACTAGTATATGTGAGTATTGGTGTATATAAGTGAGTATATGTGAGAGTGAGAGATTGGAAGAGTTCCTGTACAAATAAGTCGGTGTTTCTATAAGTGATTGTTTAAGAGAGTAAGTATGTGTAAGTTTCTGTAGAAGTAAGTGTGGTAGTGTGTGTATAACTGTATATGCAAGTAAATGGATGTTTGATACTTTGTTTGCATGTGTGACTATGTGTGTGAGTAACTCTATGGATGAGTGGCGGTGTGTAACAGGATGTATAGGTGTATGAGTACATATGATGAGTGAGTACATGTATGAGTGACTGTATAGGGACTGTTGGTGAATGAGTGGATGTGTGGTAGATCTTGGAATTACTGAATAGGTGTGTTGTAACTGGTATTGGTATGTCCATTGTTTTGAAAATGTTAGTTTGTATTTTTGAGTGTGTGTATCAAAGGTTATATTAGGGTGAGAGGAGGTCTGCCACTCTATCACAAGGATGATGTCATCAGTGATGTCACCAGTGATGTCATTTGAGATGTCATGAGTGATGTCACTGACCATGTCATGAGTGATGTAATATGTGACGTCATCAGCAGTGCATTGCGGGCGCTCGAGTTATAGTTAGCTGAACTAACTATAATGGGGGAATTTCTATGGTTTTGTACGAGTGAAATGTCCAACTAACTATAACGCCCCTGAAACCTATGGTTTTTTCAGTGAATATATATATATATATACATATATTTATATCTATATATGTATATATTTATATCTATCTATATATATATGTATATATTTATATTTATATCTATATACAAAGGTTAGAAGGACGTTATAGTTAGAAATTAGTATTTAAAAAACCTTAAAAATTCACTGAAAAAAACAAAGGTCACAGGGACGTTATAGCTAGGTTCGGATTTCACTCATACAAAACCAGTGAAATTCAGCAGTTATAGTTAGCCGAGCTAACTATAACTTGCGCTCCCCGCAGTGCACTGCTTATGACCTCACATTGTACATCGCTCGTGACATGGTCAGTGACATCAATGATGACATTACTGATGACATCTCCAATGACATCACTGATGACATCATCCAGTAACTGTGAGTGCTTTAAAAAAAGTATATGTGTTAAATATAAATGCTAAGGTGTATTGGTGAATCAGTTGGTATATGAGTGCCTATATGGATGTTTTTGTGGGTGCAAGACTGACTGTATAAGTGAGTGATTAGGTATCTCAGTAAATGTATGGGTGAGTGACTGATTGTATGAATGTCTGTATCAGTCTGTCAGTTGGTGTTTGAGTGACTGTAGGGGTATGTGAGTGGGTATGTGGGTGTCTGTACTGGTGAGTGATTGGTTGTCTGAGTACCTGTATGGTTGTCTGAGTGTCTGTGTGGGTGGGTGAGAGGGTGTGCGACTGTCTGTATGGATGAGTGAGTGGGTGAGTCAGTGGCTGAATGGGTTAATGAGTGCATGAGTGAGGGGCTGTATAGGCGCGTGTGTGTAAAGCTGTGTGTGGTGAGTAAGTGGATGTGTCAGTAGTATATGGGTGAGTAACTGGGTATGTGAAAGGCAGTATAGGTGAGTGATGGAGTATATGAGGGACTGTATGGGTGAGAGATTGAATATGAGAATGGCTGTATGGTGAGTGTGTGCTTGTGTCAGTGACTGTATAGGTGAGAGAGTACGTATTAGTATCTGTATGAGTGAGTGGTTGTGTGTATATCTGTATGGGTGAGTAAGTGGCTGTGTGATTGACTGTATGGGTGAGTGACTAGGTGTGTGAGGAGCTCTATGGGTGACTGACTCAGTGTGTGAGTGGCTGTATGGGTGTGTGAGTGGGTATGTCAGTGGCTGTATTAGTGGCTGTATAGATGAGTGAGTGGATGTGTATGCAGATCTATGAATCAGTGAGTGGGTGTGTAAGTACTGGCTTGGGTCTGTGAATGGGTTTGTGAATGGTTGTGGGGGAGTGGGTGTATGAAAGGTTCTATTGGGGTGTGAGTGGGTGCATTTGTGATTTTGTGGATGATGTCATCAGTGATGTCATTTGAGATGCCATCAGTGATGTCATGAGTAATGTCACTGACCATGTCATGAGTGATGTAACATGTGAGGTCATAAATGCAAAAAGAACAATTGATGGACAGAATGCAGAACAATGTCATATATTCACCCCAGTACAGAGATCTGGGCCTACATCCATCGTTTTTTTGCTCACCATGCCATTCCAGTTTGGACCCAGCCATATGCAAATCAGTCTTGACCCTGCGCCCAATGGGAACAGTCCAGCCTGAACTGCCAGGCCAGGTCCTCCCTGGACTGGAAACAAGCATCCTAGGACCGGTTTCGGGCTTTCAGCCCTCATCAGCCAGGATAGCTTGACTCCAGTGGCATGGAGAGCACGGGACACACGTCTGGGCATCCCCGTCCCACTCGGGGTGACAAATGAAAAAAGAACAATTGATGGACAGAATGCAGAACAATGTCATACATTCACCCCAGTACAGAGATCTGGGCCTAAATTAATCATTTTTTTGCTCACCATGCCATTCCAGTTTGGACCCAGCCATATGCAAATCAGTCTTGACCCTGCGCCCAAAGGGAACAGTCCAGCCCGAACTACCAGGCCAGGTCCTCCCTGGACTGGAAACAAGCATCCTAGGACCGGTTTCGTGCTTTCAGCCCTCATCAGCCATGATAGCTTGACTCCAGTGGCATGGAGAGCATGGGACGCACGTCTGGGCATACCCGTCCCACTCGGGGTGACAAATGCAAAAAGAACAATTGATGGACATAATGCAGAACAATGTCATACATTCACCCCAGTACAGAGATCTGGGCCTAAATCCATCGTTTTTTTGCTCACCGTGCCATTCCAGTTTGGACCCAGCCATATGCAAATCAGTCTTGACCCTGCGCCCAATGGGAACAGTCCAGCCCGAACTGCCAGGCCAGGTCCTCCCTGGACTGGAAACAAGCATCCTAGGACCGATTTCGGGCTTTCAGCCCTCATCAGCCAGGATAGCTTGACTCCAGTGACATGGAGAGCATGGGACCCACATCTGGGCATACCCGTCCCACTCGTGGTGACAGATGCAAAAAGAACAATTGATGGACAGAATGCAGAACAATGTCATACATTCACCCCAGTACAGAGATCTGGGCCTAAATCCATCGTTTTTTTGCTCACCATGCCATTCCAGTTTGGACCCAGCCATATGCAAATCAGTCTTGAGCCTGTACCCAAAGGGAACAGTCCAGCCCAAACTGCCAGGCCAGGTCCTCCCTGGACTGGAAACAAGCATCCTAGGACCGGTTTCGGGCTTTCAGCCCTCATCAGCCAGGATAGCTTGACTCCAGTGGCATGGAGAGCACGGGAGGTCATAAGCAGTGCATTGTGGGGGCACAAGTTCCAGGATGCTCAGCTAACTATAACTGCTGAATTTCACTGGTTTTATAAGAGTGAAACTTAAGCCTAACCTAATTTCTATGTTTTTTTAAGTAGTAATGGCGTTTGCAGAGTGGTGGAGAAAGAGGGGTGGGGCCTCTGACCAGCTCTCAGAAATCCTGCTGTGTAGGACTTACAAAAAGTAACAGGAGGACTTCTTGGCCCCCAAGGTCCCTCAGCATCCAAGAGTACTTCATTCCCCAACTAGTTGTGCACCAGAAAACAAGTTTTCTATGTTTTTTAGGTAGTAATGACGTTTGCAGAGTGGTGGAGAAAGGGGGCATGGCCTGGGAAGACCTCTTAGCAATCCCACTGTGTGGGACTTACTCGAGGTAACAGGAGGGGTTGTTCGCCCCCAAGGACTCTCAGAAGCCAAGTGGACTTCATCCCCCAATTAGTAGTGGGCCAGGAGGCATGTTTGCAGAGTGCTAGAGAAGGGGTCGGGCCACAAAAACCTCCCAGCAATCCTGCAGTGTGGGACTTACTGTAGGTAACAGGAGGGGAAGCTGACGTTCTTGGGGGCCAACAACTCCCCCAGTAAGTTCCACACAGCACATTTGCTTAGAGGTCTTCGGAGGCCACGCCCTCTTTCTCCACCACTCTGCAAACACGCCTCCTGGTGCACTGATGGTTGGAGAATGAAGTGCTCCTGGGTCCAGAGGGTCCTTGGGGGCAAACAAGTCCTCCTATTACCTCCAGTAAGGCCCCTACAGCGGGATTGCTAAGATGCTGTTGGAGGCCAAGCCACCTTTCGCCACCACTCTGCAAACACACCTCCTGGCGCACTACTGGTTGGCGAAAGAAGTCAACTTTAGTCCTGAAGCTCTCAGGATGTAAGGGGACGTCATCCGCCCATCAGCAGTGCACCGAGAGGTGCGTTTGCAGACTGGTGGAGATAGGGGGTGTGGCCTCTGACCACCTCTCAGCAATCTAGGGCTATCTAGGCCTCCAGGAGGGGGGCTGCACTGCCTCCCTCCTTTGTTTTGTATTGCCCCTCCTTATGTGTAATTAAAGCCCTGGTAGGTGGTGGCCTATGGGCCTGCGAGGGGGCAATGCACCCCTGTATATATATATATATATATATATATATATATATATATATATATATATATATATATGTATATATATATATATATATTACGTGTTTTTCTCCGCTTCAATCAGGATACATCCATCCAACAACGGACACAGACCCAGGATCAGTGCAAATTCTTTTATTGTTCCTCTCTCGTCGCCATTACGCGTTTCGGCTCGTCCGAGCCTTGATCACATAAATATATATATACTCATTCACTGAAAAACAAAGGAAAAAGGGACTTTACAACAAAAAAAATCACTGAAATTCACCATAATAGTTATCTCAGGTAACTATAACTTAAGCCCTAAGCTTACCATTACTCGCACCCCACAATGCAGTGTTGTCATGAATAATGTAATTTCAGATGTTGCAGTGATGTTTTCAATGATGTCATAGAACATTTCATGACTGATGTGACATAGAAGATAATCAGCAGTGCATGCCGATGGTGGGTCTTATAGTTACTTCAGGGCATGAGTTACACTTACTGTCACATGACCACATGGGTGGGCCACGAAGGCTCTCCCAGGAATTCTGTGGAACCAGCCTTTGGGGAAAAAGAGATTAAAATAAACAAACAACCACTGAGATGGCCAAGCCCTTACTATTCACACCCTTTGCCATGTAAAGAAGACTTCATGTATTTCCCTACAAACACCCAGACCCCATTAGGTGTTTTAGCCCCTACTATGTACAGTCAGCACCGTAAGTGCCGGATACGGAAGTCTTTACGGAGAGCACCCTTCCTACATATACCTATGCCCCTTAGGTGGCTAAGACCCTACAACAGCCTTACAACAGTCTTCACCTTGTACAGAGGAGTTCATGAAGAGCGCATTCCCTCCACACGCCTATCCCCAAGCTGTTACGATGCACACCTATCTCCATTCTACAGAAGACCCTCATTTGTATCCATCTCCCTTTAGAGAGCCATGCCCCATTAGGGACTGTGGAAATAAAATCTATAATTATGCCCCTTCGCTGCCCTCTGCGCGATCTAATTATGCCCCTTTGCGCGATCCCCTTTGCGCGATTAATAATTGCCCACATTAAAAGCCGGCACCATTTTGTTTTTAATTCACCCTTTGGTGTCCCAAGACCCCGAGCACGAGCACGACACCCCTGCACCTGGTTTTCCTCATTTTCACCATCTGTCTCTGTGGTTTCTGCCAAGTCCGGGAAACCAGTACATGAGTTCCTGCTCCCCACAGAGATGGTTCATGTTTCTGACATGAAGCACGAGCACAAACCCCCAAATGAGGAAGCCTTCCCCTTCCAACTGTCAGACTATTTCACATCGCAAGTCCCCTCACGAAGCCTAAGACACGCCCCCATTTCTTCACACTCTGCTCCTCTTGCTGAATCTTTGTTCCTCTATCTGCCACGACCTATTTGTTCCTCTATTTTGCCTCGTGACCAAGACTGTATAAATATTCTGCTGTTGAAAATAAAGAACCCCCACTTAAAGAGAGGACTTGAGAGATTGCTCCTGTGCCCGCTTGGTGCTGGAAGCGCTCCCTTTAACTCGAGTTATTGGTCTTCTCCTCCTTCATTTGAGCACCACGGACTCCTCGCTTTGCATTGACAAGAAATTATGATTTATTAAGCATAGAAATTCAGAAATGAGGTAATAAGTAAATTTAATTTACCACAGTAATTGGCGCCCGAACAGGGACCTTCCCTTTCCCCCACGCGCCGGCGATATTGGACCCGGTACTGTCCCCTCCTGACCGTTGACGGACTTCAAAAGTGCACAACGCGGGGAATTCCCGCTAACTCCCTCGAGGCGAAGAGGGGACCGACTGCGGCCCAGCATCCACACGAGGCGGTGAGGAAATAGCGGAACGTCCTGAACCAAAGCCCAACCTGCGAAGCAGACGAGGTCCGAGGTTCTACAAATCCCACCTTGAAACTGCGCGCCGCGTTTTCCCAAAATCTTCAAGAGGCCTTCCAGTTACTTTTCGGTGAGTACTGCTGAAAAGTATAAAAACGAACCCACAGCTTTTGTGGGGGCGGTAAAGATACTGCGTTTTTTGGTTTCTCACCTATCTTTGGTGAGGACTACTAAAACTAGTATAAAGACGGACTCACTACCTTGTGGGCACGGTAAAGATACATGTTTTTGTGGGTTTCTCACTTATTTTGTGAGGACTACTAAACTAGTATAAAAGACGGACTCACCTCTTTACGTGAGTACGGTAAAGATATTTGTTCTGTTTATGTTTTTCTCACTTCTAAAATCTTTGAAAGTCTTGCCATCATGCCTATTTTCTCGAAAATACGTAAGATGGCAACCAAGAGTATTCTTGAGAAGGAAATTCCCCTTCCACCTCGGGATACTCCAGGACACTTCATGTATGCAAAACATGGTGTCGGTGCACTTATTTATTGTGATCTATGGGTAGAATATACTAAAGACCTAGAACTCAGATATAGATGGCCTGAAAATGGTAGTTTTGATACGGAGTGTATTATGAAATTAGAGGAACAGTTATGGAAGAAAAGAGAGTCCGCCAGTCACAGAGTGACTCAGTAGAATTATGGAGAAAAGAAGCCCATAGGAGGCAACAGAAGGAATTGCATAAAGTTGAAAAGGGTAAGAGAATGTCAGAGCAGGCCAAGAAAGAACAGTTACAAGAAATAGGGAAAGAAGTAGTTAGTGAAAGGAATAAAAGGGAACAATCAGCCATTTCTACTGGTTTTTATCCTGTATTGCCATCTGCACCTGAAAACCTTAACATTGCATCAGCACAGCCCCACCACCAGAGGATACTTTTACTAATTTTCTCTTAGATACTCCACCACCCTATGAAGTTCCAGTCATTCAACACCCTCTGCCTCCGCCACCCCTTTCACAACATAACGCACCACCTCTCACTCCAGAAGGGGTGCCGTAGAGTCCAGACCCAGGTAAAACAATTCCCGACTGCTCCTATGACCCGACTCCGAGCAACACAGGGGAGGCGGGCCGAATAAGTAAAATACTTCATGACTCCTGGGAAGAAATAAGACATCTACCAGCAATTGACACGTTTCTTCAAGCGGCCTCTGAGTTTCTTCGTACTGGAGAGAACTCACGAGCCATTAACGCTATGATTACAAGAAGATCACACCCTGTAAAAATGCACATGTATAGGTTCCTCCTTTGCTGTTTCATAAAACACATACAAGCAGAGGAAAGAAATGTACCAGTTTCACTTTTTGACTTATTAGATTCCGCATCCGACCACACTAGTCTAGAACTTATAAATGATGCACTAGACAGGTTCACCCGTAATGTGACCCGTATTCTGCAAAACTTGCAAACAAATGAAGAGAATAAGAAACTTGAGGAGGAAATTACTGAACCTACTGAAAAAGTCCTACCCGTTCGTTCTTCCGCCCCTAATTCACGAACACCCCCGCCTACATTCCTCCAAGGTCACTCTGAACGGTCATCTCCAGATGAGTTATTTGAAAATACATCCAAAGCATTATACTACTGGTTAGACCAGGAACCTCCGCTTACACCGGAGGAGGAGGAAATAGCCAGAACTGCGACCCTATGGGTCTCTCAATATAAGATATATGACAATGATCTCATAGCCCAGCTTTTTCTAGCATTACCACGCTCACATCAAAGATTAGCAAGTCTCTACATGGTACAACATCTCATCACACTCAATGACACTCATTTTAAACATGATCCAAGACTCGAAGATTTTCTGTCTGACTGCGCTGATAACATGTTCCTCCACAATAGTTCAGTTTTTCTTAAAACATTTATAGATTTTAGACAGAAATACCAGAAAGTGACTGGATATAGATCTCCCCATAATATGTGTGGATAAACTAATAGACTTCCTCAAACACGCCAGTTCCCCATGAGAGAGGTCCACCCCAGAGCTGACACGAATGGCGCGCTACAACAGCGTCTTCATTTATGTACCCTTGACAAAACTTGAGTTACTAAGGATGAAAGAGATGGTTCCCTCCCACTCAAAGGATCCTGCTGGATTCTTTAAGGAATTAGGAGATGTATTAATGATGGGAACATATACTCTTTCTGATATCACAGCAATTCTGAAATTATTGTTGCCATCAGGTATATATGACAAACTAAGAGAAAAAGATTGGGAAGTAGCAGGTGAACACATTAAATGGACTGAACTTCAGAATGGCGAAAATACTAGAGTAGCAGGTCAAGGTATAGGAGACAAACTAAAAGCACTTCCTGGCACTATTTTAAAGGTGCTACCACAGTTACTAACAGTGAAAAAGGAGGACTGGGATGCCATTTCCTCCTGCAAACTGAAACATGGTGAAGACATAGGAGATTATTACACTAGACTTGAAAAGTGTTTTGCGGTAAATAGCGGCCTTACGCCAACAAGTGAAGCTTACCCGCATCTGTTTGTTTCCAAATTAGTAGATAACGCCTTGCCAGCCATTAAGGACAGAGTACTAAAAGTAGAAAGTACCTGGCAAGCACATACACCTCCACAGGTGTTACAAATGCTACAATATCACCAGAATCGCATTAGGGATGAAGAAGAAAATGATAAGAAACGCATGAAAGACACAAAGATGAAAGCATTAGTAGCCCAAACTGCACCCCAGCGTCAACAGACACCAAGTAGCCAGACAAATATAAAAAGCACTTGTAATTATTGCAAAAAGATGGGACACTTCGTTAAAGATTGCCCTGTCTTAAAGCACAATTTGGCTACTGGTAAGACCCAGCCACGCCCATATCAGCCAAAACAGAATGATTCCCTAGACAGTTCAACACCTTCAGTTCCACTGACAACACAAATGGCCCAAATGAATATTATAGACAGCGCCTACACTGAATATTACCCAGATTTCTCATGATGTTGCCCAGAGAGAGAAGATGACAAACTGCCCCTAATCCCCATTCCAGTAGATCAGACAGGTCCATTTATAGAGGTCCGACTTCTTGGGGAGGATAGGAAGTTTCTACTAGACACTGGGGCCAGTAAAACAACAATAAGCCATCAAGAGGTCCCAGAGGCTCCTCTCTCGGGTTCAAAAAGTATTTCTCTGGGTTTCTCGGGACAACCTGTGACAAACGTCACGTCAAAGCCACTGCCCTTGCAGGTTGGTCCCCTCATGACAACTACAGATCTTATATTGACAAAATCATGTCCAGAAAACTTGCTTGGTATAAAAACATTGAAAGAATTAGGAGCTGTCATTGTTTGCTCACCTACAGATGTCAGACTATTTCTGCGAGATTTCAAGGGCCACTACACAAGTAGAGAATTAGATGAGCGTTTGAAAGATTTGCCACACACCCTGTGGGCCACTGATTCCACCACAGTAGGATGTATGGAAATAACACCTCACAAGGTTACACTGAAAGAGGGAGCCCAACTACCACGCATAAGGCAATACAAAATTCCACCTCAGGCTGAACAAGCATTAATGTTAATTATTCAGGACCTAATACAGTCAGGTGTGATTAAGGAAACAACTTCTAACATTTGCAATTCCCCTGTTTTACCAGTTCATAAAAAAGTGGAACCAGGAACACCACCTGTCTACAGACTAGTGGTGGATTTGAGAGAGCTCAATAAATGTGTCGTTCCACAACACCCTGTGGTTCCAGACATCTCCACCCTACTCACAGCCATAGATGCGGAAGCAACGCATTTTTCAGTCATTGACTTGAAAACGCATTCTTTAACATACCTATTCACCCAGACAGTCAATACCTTTTTGGCTTCTCCTTACAAGGACGAAGTTTCCAATTCACAAGTGCTCCTCAAGGTTTCACAGAGAGTCCAAGCGTATACAGCCAAGCATTAAAAGACAACTAGATACTGTTCAAATGCCCACGGATACAGCCATACTACAATATGTTGATGATATCCTCATTACGGCCAGATCTGACGCAGCATGTGCTGAAGCATCACTACTAGTACTAGAATTCCTAGCTGCAAATGGCCATAAAGTTTCCCCTGGTAAGCTCCAATTTTGTTTACAGCAAGTGGCATACTTAGGGCACTTGCTGTCAAAGGAGGGTCCTTACAGATCAAGGCTGGATGACACCTGAAAGAGCAGTATGGTTTCTACCGGATGCCATGGTACAAGTTATGGTAAACACCATACATGGACCAGCACATCTGGGAGAAAAAGCAATGTTAGACAGCATACAGAATATATGGCACAACAAACATTTGAGAGCTGCAGCCAAACAAAAAGTTAAAACGTGCATGATTTGTAATCAGTTCAACCCAGGAAAAGGCACAAAGGTGGAACAGGGAGGATTCCAACCCCCTGACCATCCATTTGAAGTTCTCCAGATGGACTATATCCAGATGGAGAGATGTAGAAGGTCACAAGTATGTGCTAGTTGTAGTGTGTGCTCTGACCAGATGGACAGAAGCCTATCCCGTCCCAGATTACACTGCAACGACAACTGCTAAACAATTAGTTAGAGAGTTTTCCGAGGTATGGGTTGCCCCGTGTCATCTACTCAGATAACGGCCAACCTTTTCCTCTGAACTCATGAAGCAAGTGTCTCTTCTGTTAGGGTACACTTGGAAGTTTCACTGTGTAAGACATCCTCATGCAGCAGGTCTAGTAGAAAGGCACAACCAAACTTTGAAGACAAAATTGGCCAAGATATGCACTGACAAAGGCGTGGACTGGATGGTAGCCTTACCGGTTGCCCTCTTCTACATGCGTATGGTAGCCCATTCCAGAACTGGCTTATCTCCATATGAAGTGGTCTTTGGCAGACCACCAAATATGTGGGGTACGCCAAGGCCTAAAAGAATAACTGATGTTGACAGTACTATGCTGACTGACTACCTGGCTTCCTTGATGTCTGCACTCCAATCTTGTCGTTCTCAGGTTGCTGCCACCTTCCCTGACAAAACCAACCCGGAAGAACACGCCATCCGACCCGGGGACTGGGTCCTCGTGAGGAACTTCGACCGGACCAGTCCCCTCCAGCCCAGGTGGAAGAAGCCAAGACTCGTACTACTAACAACACGGACAGCAGTGAAGGTCGAGGGCAGGAAGGGCTGGCTCCACGCAAGCCACTGCCGGAAACATTTTGGACAAAAGACACTGTTGCTGATGGCCCTGCCAATCCCACTGACATTGTGACTGAACAATCTTTATTGCCTTTGGAACTAACCCCACAACAGGATTACAAATCAAAGTTAAGGTCTGCCATTCGGACTCTGGCTAATTAAGTCCATTGGGCGTCGGTCCAGTGGTGAAGCGGTTGGAGCATGGGAATGGATTTTAACACCTTGACTATGTGGGAGAAAAAAAAAAAATGAACTCTAGAAAAAGACATAATGGTCCTATTATATGTTTGACAGTATTATTTTTCCTCATGGCAGTTATGACGTGTCTTGGTTGGATTCTCCACACTGTTTTTCCCCCAACACAACACACCTCTCATACACCCAACAGCACTCAGGAACACACCTATCACGACCTACCCCCTCATGAACAAGCCCATAGACTAGCCTTGCGAAACAATACCTTCATACAGATGCTACACCACACTCAGCAAGCCAGTAATAGCACCAATTGTTGGATATGTGGCCGCATCCCACCTCATCAGAAAAAGGGAGGGATGCCTCTTTTTCTTTCCCATTCTCTTATAATGGAACTTGTGAAGCCTGGTTCGCCTAATAACAGCTGACGCTACTACCCCCACCTCCTGCCCTGACGGAAATAATTCATGCAAGAATGGGTGGCCTTGGGGGATTTAAACAAGGTACTCAATACTGCCTGTTACCCTAATAAGGAGGGAGATCCTCAGGCGACCGGTACAGTCCTAGAAAGTGAAGAATACAAGCAAGGGAACATGACCATGTCCTACAAGATGTTAAATACCAAACCTAAAAGAATGCTGGTTCCCCTTCCATCTCGGTCTCACCAGTAAAAGGACACCTGTGCATCCAGAAAAATGGCTCTGTTCCATTAGGACACAGTGACTGTCATACCACTATAAGTTTTGAAGACAGAGGAAAGTCCTCATTTCTAGCATCTCGCCATACTTATTTCATCTGTGGCCAAACGGCCTATGTGCAGCTGCCCTTGAACTGGGGGGAACTTGCTATATAGCATTCCTGTTACCCCCTGTCTTTGTGGCCCCATCCACTTACCACAGAGACCTCCTAGTGCCCCATGTCAGACATAAAAGAACAATCGATACCTCCTTGGTTGACCAAACGGAAACCTCATGGGAACAGTATACAGATTTTAACAAAGGGTTCTTCTTCTTTGTTGGCCCTGTACAGAACAGCAAGCTTATACGCAGGTTGACAAGGACCTTAGAGGCTGTAGTAAACCAGACGGCGTCTGCCCTGGGGAGCTTAACCCAGGAGCAGTCTGCCATACGATTGGTTACTCTCCAAAATCGCCTTGTCCTTGACATCATCTTGGCTGACAGAGGCGGAGCCTGTAAAATTATAGGCTCTAGCTGCTGTATATTTATTCCTGATAATTCCCCATCTGTATACACGGCCATAACAAAATTACACAAGATAGCCGTAAGTTTACATCAAGAACCTGGCACTTGGACGTGGTCTGACTGGTTCTGGAAGATAATATCGTCCTGGGGATGGCAACTGCTGTCAGCAGCAGGCATAATATTCCTGATAATAACTGGATGCTGCCTTTGCATCCAATGTGGTCCTGCCCTATGCGGTCTATGCGCTGCAAAATGCATTCCTAAACCACTTGTCCAGCAGAGAGAAAGGGAAAGAATCATGTTACAAGAATGTATAAATGATCTCATGCAAATTGAGATATAATGTAGGTACACTCTGGGGCAAGGAGGGAATGTGGAAATAAAATCTATAATTATGCCCCTTCGCTGCCCTCTGCGCGATCTAATTATGCCCCTTTGCGCGATCCCCTTTGCGCGATTAATAATTGCCCACATTAAAAGCCGGCACCATTTTGTTTTTAATTCACCCTTTGGTGTCCCAAGACCCCGAGCACGAGCACGACACCCCTGCACCTGGTTTTCCTCATTTTCACCATCTGTCTCTGTGGTTTCTGCCAAGTCCGGGAAACCAGTACATGAGTTCCTGCTCCCCGCAGAGATGGTTCATGTTTCTGACATGAAGCACGAGCACAAACCCCCAAATGAGGAAGCCTTCCCCTTCCAACTGTCAGACTATTTCACATCGCAAGTCCCCTCACGAAGCCTAAGACACGCCCCCATTTCTTCACACTCTGCTCCTCTTGCTGAATCTTTGTTCCTCTATCTGCCACGACCTGTTTGTTCCTCTATTTTGCCTCGTGACCAAGACTGTATAAATATTCTGCTGTTGAAAATAAAGAACCCCCACTTAAAGAGAGGGACTTGAGAGATTGCTCCTGTGCCCGCTTGGTGCTGGAAGCGCTCCCTTTAACTCGAGTTATTGGTCTTCTCCTCCTTCATTTGAGCACCACGGACTCCTCGCTTTGCATTGACAAGAAATTATGATTTATTAAGCATAGAAATTCAGAAATGAGGTAATAAGTAAATTTAATTTACCACAGGACACTGGCCCTTAAAATGAACACGCCACACATCGTAGACAATTTATTTGAGGATAGCCCCTTCCTTCTCACACCTAAGCCCAATTAGGTGAGCTAGGCCCTACTACGCACACACAAGTCTACCTTGGACAGGAGCCTTCATGGACATCCCACTCCCTATAGATACTTGCACCCCTTTAGGTCAGTTAGCCTACTGTAGCAGACGATTATCATATAAAAGCATAAAGACGCATAGATGACAATCAACATTACATTTTTCTGTCTTCAAATAGCATAGGTGGTTCTCAAAAGAAGTATTTTATTGTGGGTGGGTTCAGAACTTTTTGGGCGATTTTTTGGTTATTTTGTAAGGGAATTGAACTAAATATATTGCAAAAGGACATCAGAACTTGGATTTTGTAAACACAAAAATACTACTTCTTTCCACACTGGTGTGCAACCACTAATTTAATGTGAGCAGAAGTAGACTTCTCCCTGATGACAATGGTTTTATTGCACTTTGAGCGCTACATAATCATTTAATTGTACTGTAGTACAATGTCTGGTACCACTTGAGTAATTTATTGTAGGACCGTGTCCACAGAAGCTAATGATTGGTCAGCTGTAGAGGACGAAGCTTCTGGAGGATTGCGTTCAACTTCTGCTCTTGCACTTTGTTGAGGATATATACTGCACACGTGTTTCAAAATAAATGCCTGTGGTTCCATGTAAGCATTTCATCCCTATGCCCTTGGAGAATTCTTTGTTGCAAATAATGCTCTCGACAATCTTTGCTGTTGCCTTTTTTCTCCTCAGGGGATGGTGAAGAATATTCATACCAGTGACTCCTTCTTTGGTGGTGGGCTATTCTACTCCTCCTGGAACTCTGTTCCCTCCTAATACCATTACAGATAATTTCCTTAGGAAAATATTAATACACTGCCAGAAATCAGGACAAGAGCTCAACACTCAGGCTTCAATGCTTTCACACACATGTGTTATTCCCAAACGAGTTTCGAAGGGTGAAATCTTCCCATAAATGAAAGAAGACTGTTATTTCAACCAACAGATGTGTTCTATGGGTATGTCATTAGTCTCACAGTTTTCTCACAATACTCCTGTGATACTCCCACGGGACCATTAAACATGATAAGAAGGCATTACTTACACAAAAAAACTCAAGAGCGTATATATATATAAAATATATAAAGTAACATTATAGTGAACATTTTGAAATATATATCTTGAAGAATTCAGATTCCTCAAGAAAGCTCATCCTAGATTGACTTTTTTTACCACATCTGGAAGGTAATTACAAATTAGGAAAACCTGTAGGAAGGCCAATAATGCCAGTCATAGGCAGCCTACTGAAGGATACTTGCAGGTTTATTGATTGTTTTCACTGACCCCATGTGTTACATTTTTCATCATACATTAAGGATACAGGAGGTAAGACTGAAAGCACAGAATGGTAGGAGAAGCATATCCTGAGGACCCTAGATGAAGGTGCATAATAATACGAACATCAAACACACTGAAGGTGTTTGCACCTGTAGACCTTTCTTAAGAGCAAGACCCATCTTCTTTAACCTACACACTGTAATAATATTATTTATGATTACTTCCTGCATTGAAAATCACATTTTTAGCTTATGTGAGGAACTGTTGAGAAACAGGGGACTGCTATGGTTGTCTGCTTCACCCCCGGTATGCCAACCTTCTGATGGGCAGGTGGGAGGAGCAGGTGCTCGTTGCAGAACGTAATATAAAAAAAACATAGCTACCTAGAACAGATACATAGACAACTTTTTTGCAATATGGAAATGATAACCAAGTTGTGACAGAGAATTCATTAAATATTTGAATACCAATCGATTGAATTTGAGATTTAAGAGTATAGAGTTGAATTTTTAGATGTATGCATTACCATCAAGAGAACCATTAAGAAACTTGTTCAGGAAGCCTGAAGCTGGAACCAGCATACTGCATTCTACAAGTAGTCATTTAGAGAGACTTAAGAGGAGTGTTCCATTTGGGGAATTACTCAGGGCAAATCAAAATTGAAGAGATCTTTGAAAGAACAGAAAGAGATCATAGTTAGAATCAGAGAGAGTTTACCATTGGGGACCTGAATAATGCAATAGAAAGAGTCAAATCAAGTACAAGAAAAGGTTTGTTTTACAACACTCCTAACCAGATAGACACTAAATCAGGCAATGAAGTGAGACCGATCACCACTTCCACAGCAAGGAAAAAGGAAATCAGATGTAAGATTTCCCAAAACTGGAATATCAATAAATCAGACAATGCAATTGGAAAGAATGTAAGCATACATCCAAAACCACGTCTGGAAAAGACTACTAAATTGATAAACTTTTGGACCTGGCCCTCTCTGCTGGGTCCCTTCCAAACATTTTGCGTTTTACCCTCCACTTTTTGCTGTATTTGTTTTTGCTGTCCGCAGGACTCTGTGCACTTTACCACTGCTAACCAGTGCTAAAGTGCTTGTGTTCTCTCCCCAAACATGGTTAAATTGGTTTATACCCAATTGCCATATTTAGCTTATGTTTAAGTCCCTTGTAGAGTGTACCATATATCCAGGGCCTATAATTAAATGCTACTAGTGGGTCTGCAGCACTAATTGTGCCACTCCCTTAAGTAGCCCCTTAAAACATGTCCCAGGCCATCCACTGCAGCCTGTAAGCAGGTTTGAACTGCTGTGTCAACTGTTCATTAAAACCTCCTTGCCAAGTCTTAACCTCCTCTTTTATTACATACAAGTCACCCCTACGTTAGGCCCTAGGTAGCCCATAGAGCAGGGTGCTGTGTAAATAAAAGGTTGAACATGCACTTTTAAGTTTTACATGTCCTGGTAGTGAAAAACTCCTAAATTTATTTTTCACTGCTGGAATGCCTACCCCTCCCATAGGATAAAATTGGGGATTCTTTGTTACAATTAATAAGCTTTAATTTCCAATTAGTAGCGAGTGGCTATGCCATGTTTGGTGTGTATGAAATTGTAATGATAAGCCCTCTTTAATAGTAAAGTCAGATTTTTCATTACAGTTTTGAAAATGGCACTTTTAAAAAGTGAGTAGTTTCCTGCCCTTAGCCCTTTTGTGCCTGTAGTCTGTCTTGGGTCACATGACTGGGTGCAGCTGGCAGTTCGACTTTGTGAATTCCTCCCAGACAGTCACACAATAGAGGGATTAGGCGTGCCTGAATGGGCCATCCCCTGGCAGGATGGAGGGGGTGGATGAGCACAGCCCCACTTGCAACTGAATACCCTGTGCTCTGCCTTCACACAAAGGGCCTAACAACCCTGCATTGTCACTTCAATGAGCTTGGAGCCAGGGTAGGGGAAGCAGGGAATTTTATACTCTTCAAAGGCACTGTCTAGAAGTTTCTCCTACCCTCCAGAATCAGGGTACCAGGGTATACACTTCTGGACCTGTGGATACTCTGCCAGGAAGAAGGACTTCTATGCTATTACAAGGAATGCCACTCTGCCAGACTGCTGAGCTAAAGTAAATGCTGCCCTGCTATACTGAACTGCTGACCCCTTGCCTGGGGAAGAACTGGATCTGCAACTTCATCCTGAACCCAGGACCGTCCTGGAACGGACCACGCCAATGCAGATGGTCTCTACAGGTTTCAATGCCATAGTAAAGAGAATTCCGAAGGGGTTGGGTATCTCTCTACTTTCAGCTAGGGGGACTAATGGTAAACCTGGCATCCTTGGCGTGGGTTCCCCTGACTATTTGCCTTCAGACTTCCTGTTTTTGGGGACTTTGTTTTTGCTGGCCTTAGGATTCTGTGCACTCCACAATTGGCAAATCTAATTTACCTATAAGCTCCTGGTAAAGTGCACTACATGTGCCCAGGGCCTGTAAATCAAATGCTACTAGTGGGCCTGCAGAACTGGTTGTGCAACCCACTTAAGTAGCCCTTTAACATGTCTCAGGCCTGCCATTGCAGAGCCTGTGTGTGCAGGTTTAAACTGCCATGTCGACCTGGCAAGTTAAACCTCTTGTCAGGCCCAAACCTTCCTTTTTAATACATATAAGGTACTCCTAAGGTAGATCCTGGACATCCCAAGGGCTGGGCGCAGTGTATTTAAAAAGTAGGACATGTACCTGTATGTATTACATGTCCTGGTATTGAAAAACTCTGAAATTCGTTTTTCACTACTGCAGGGCCTATATCTCCCATAGGATAACATTGGGATTACCTTATTAAATTTGTGTCTCAGCAGCCCACCTATGGAGCAGGGATATGGGGAATACAGGAGCCCTCACTATTACAGGTGGCCAAAAACAAATTTGGATGCAAACATTTAAGTTTACCCAGGTCTGTACCGACATCCATCTGTCATGAAGAACTGGGTCTTGACCATGTAAGAGATCTAGTCTTGTTAGCTCCACTATTGCTATGGATCTCAGGGGCATATTACCAAGGGCATTATCGCCGCTTTAGCGGCACTTTTCGCCACTAAAGCGGCGATATTCTTATCGCCCTATTAACAAGGTGGCGCTAACATGCATCAGCGCATGTTAGCGGCCGATTTCGTAACGCATCTCATGACAGCGATAAATATCGCTAATGAGATGCAAAGTAGGCGTTCCCTCCTACGACAACATGTGAAATGCCCGCAAATCCAACATCGCTGTATCAACAACGCTGCCCCTGAACAGCGCAGCGATAACAAAACGCGTGCTAAGCCCCCATTATCGCATGATTCCAACGCCAGGTGAAAACATGTCTTACCATTATTGCCTATGGGAGGTGGATTGTAAGGCTGAGTCCACACTCCCCTATTACCAAGCTTGGCATTAGCGCTGTGAAATCATCGCAGGATTTCACACGCTAATGTCCATTATCGCAGTCTATCGCAGGATTTCACATCGCCTGTCAGCTAAGCGTTGCTAATACGCCGCTGACACGGCGAAGAAATCCAGCGATATCCGTCGATAATTTAAATCGCGCTTAGCGCGTTTAGCGATATTTATCGCTTGTCCTTGTTAATATGCCCCTCAGTTTGGAATTGCCCGGTAGCTGTACTAACCAAGGCTGTAATCAACGATTGCTTGAAGCTAGACAAGGCAGGTAGCATTGATTGGTTGGAATATGTCAAAACACAATTGACAATTATAGGGAGGCAAGATCTTTTTAATAACCCCATGGGCATTTCTAGGCACATGAAAACCTTGGTTAAGAAAGAATGGATGGATCACACGATAAGAAAAAGAGAGGAGGTGGAGCTTAGTAAACGATCAGTTAAAACATATGGATTGTTAGTAACATCTAGGCTCATGGAACCATGTCTGCTCACTATCCCTAGTTCCTACCATTATTATCTAGTCAGATTTCGCTTTGGTTTGTCATATCTACTGGTTGCTTATCCTTCAACAGTTAGTTGTGAACAGGACCTTACGTTTCTCGCTGCGACTCGGCCTCTGCTCAATCGCAGCTGCATTTTTTCTTTTTTTTGCGGGCTTTATAAAAGGAATAGGAAGGCTCTGCTTGTCCCCTTGTTGAGGACTTTGAAGATCAAGCAATGCAGTCCTGCACTGTTATATTTACAATTATTACAAACATGGTCTGCCACACTGTTTATAAGTTCATCGCATTGTCTGTTAGATTAAGGAAGGTGGTGGAAAAATAACTATTCACCACGTTTATATACTTGTTGACTATTTTACAACTGCTTACCACGTTCTGCACATAACCTTCGGAATCCTCTAGATGCATAGGCTCTGCGACTGCATCATAACCGAGGAATGAGTGGATATCTAGCATTCAGGATCAAGACAGTGAGCACCAAGTACAACAAATTCTTTTATCCATAGCACGCACACTTTATTCTGCACCTTATCGAAGCACGTACTGTATACATTCATTTTGTAATGCTAGTACATGGTTTTTTAGGTCTCGCGTAGGCAGCGCACACGCGCTGTCTCTCCGAGACATCTAGTAATCCATATAGCGAGGGTAATCCCGCCTGCTGCTTGCCTCCTGCTTGCAATTGGCTTATTTAGTGTTACTGTGATTTTCTGGCCTCCCTATTGGTTGCTGGTCCGATGCATCACTTCCGTTTTTATCGGAAGCAGCACCGACCAACTACAGTTCTATTGCGCTGTAGGGCTTTGTCAGTTTCCTTTTGGGACTACTTGGGCTTTTTTTTTTTAATACCAACACTTCTCCACGGCGCCCGCTTTATTTTCGACAAAGCAATTCAGTGCCGATACTTCGTGTGAAAGGTCCCAGAGGTGCAGCCGCTGGCACGGTTGGCGCAGGTGACGCCCTCCGCGGTTAAGGGCACGGCCTCGAGGTGTATCTGTTTTTTAAAAGGCGAGTGGGCACAGAATATTCTTGGGTTCTTTTCAAGACTTATTTTGGAAAACCGGTGGGTGTGGACTGCAGCCGCAGGCGTTTTTCAAACATTCTCGCCCTACAGCTTGAGCTGTGACCCGCCCTCGGGGTCACGCGGTGTAGAGAGAGAGAGGGGTGAGAAGCGAGTTAACTGCGTTTCAAATCTGTCAACTCTTGACTGACACCGTAGCTTAGAATCCACTTGTCGGCATTCTAGTGGACACAGCGCAGCTCCATTGTATTCTGAGCTTTAAAAGGGAGGTGAGTCTCTAGGATGTATTGCCCTTTCTTCCTTCATTTACAGTGTTATGAACGCAGCAGCTCTGTCAGCGAAATACGCAACTTTCTGACTGTACTCTAAGGGCTTCTGCTTTTCAACTTTCCATTTTAGACCCTAATACTTGTTTTTAACCGCAGCAATGTCTCTTTAAAAGGCAACTGCACGGAGCAGCAGACTTCACTTACAGCACCCACCCCCCAGGGTCTAAATCAGCTTAATTGCTTAATGTATTTACCAATCAGACCTGCAAACGCAGAACACACGCCTCCTCACCGTCCCTGCCCTCCACCATCTATCTGAACTCCGATTCTCTAACGCTGCTGTAGTTACCGTTGTGGCTTGTAGCTCCTGAGACTGAGAGCACAATGAGAAAAGGCACTCAGCTGAGTTGTAATTTTCCACTTGCTGAGCTTTAGAATATTTCCCACTGACTCGCCCCATTTCAGACCTCCAACTCACATGGTGCCACTGTGTGACACACATATATGCCACATATATCCACCCCTCTGCCGTCCCGAGTTCTCTCCCTCCTCGCCCCTCTCTTGTTCGCTCCATCTTTATCCTCTTTATTTCTCCCACCCTCTTCTTGCCAATATTCTCCCCACCCCTCCACGTTACTCTACTTTATCGTTCTCTTGTTCCTCTCACCCCCTCTTCTCTCTGTCACTCTTCCAGCTCACAATCTTCCCATCTGCAAATATTCTTTGTTTTCTTATTGGTTGCTCAGTCTCCCTCCCTCCCTCTCAGCTTACTCAGTTTCTTTTTCTCACTTTTCCTACTCACACCCTTTTTCTGTCAGTCACCTTCATTCCCTCTCTTGTTTCTGTCTCTCCTCTTCCTCCCTCATTCTCCTTCTTTGTCCCTTCCCAGAGTGTGTGTTCCACTCTCTCTTTTTCTTCACTTCGACCTCCTCTTTCTTGCTTGCTGTAAGTGCCTAGAATGGTGAGGCGGGCAAATAGACGATGCCAGTCAGGTGAGAGGCCCTGGCATAGTGACGTAGTCCGTATACCTGAGCGCTCTGAAGATGCTGTAAAGCGTGGTGCGTTCACGAAACACCAAAGTAAAAAAGAGAATTCAACAAATACCACGTGATCTGCATACCGGGATATCGTCTTGCTACCTTTGTGTATTCGTATTTTATTAAAACGTTTAAAGCGTTTTCCATCAGCGACGTGTTGACATCTGAGGACTGTTAAAGAGTGGAATGTCAGTGACTTAGTACCTGGTATGCAGCCAGTAAACCAATATAAACGGGGCAAAAAATACAAATTTGGCCCAAAAAAACAGAAAAGGAAGGGATTGGATGGACTCGATTCCCAAAAGTGTTTGTGCCCCCCAAGTGTCACCGTGCCAAAATCCTACTTCAGTTTCACAAGTATGCCTACTTCGTAAAAAACATAAGCAGATCCACGTACTGTTTACTTCAGATTCCTGCACGCATTTTTCCACAACGCCATGGACATCTACCACTTTTTGTGATACCTACTTTTACAAATAAGCACTGTGTATGGAGAGAATAAATTACCTTTGCACAGGTAGGGAGGGGTACTGTAAATTTGCATATTTGTCTTATTTATTTCCTTTATATGGGACAATTTCCCCTTGTGAAGCACTCTGTTCTTGCGACACCACATGAAACCACGAGTGGCATAGCCAATAATTCTCGCTTTTTAATGGCATCACCTGAACATTTGGTTTTGCCACTGCTTTTTGGCGATATTGTTCCGCGTCAGCAAAAGTAAACAAGCATTTGCAATGCAATAGGTCTCGCAGTTACACGAGTTTAAGCTATTTGCATTGTAAATGACAATGCCTTTTATTTATGTTTTTAAAACGAAAACAAAAATAAAAGGCATTGTTATTTGCAATGTCAATAGCTCAAACTCGCGTAAATTCGAGACCTATTGCATTGCAAATGCTTGTCTTTCATGTTATTGATTGAATTTGTTGTATTTTAGAGAACAGTATGGTCTTTGTGAGTTTAGGCCAAAGTCAGGAGTTTTAGTATAATTTATCCTTTATGCACTATACAGGCGCTTTATTATGCACTCTACTAAAATACCCTCTGCATTCCCCATTTCGAAATGCCAGAACATGGTCTTCTATGCTGCTGGCTGTATTCAATTCTATGTCACGACCGGAGGCGAGGATCATGCTCAACTTTCTTTATTCCTCCTTCTAGCAGTTTCAACTTCAACTTAATAATAAACAAAAAACTAGCACTCCCATGGTGCTTAAGTAAGGTCATCCACAATCCATCAAGAGATAGTCCACATTATCCACAAGGGTGTGTGCTTCCTGTGTCACCTCCTCTTTCTTTCCTGCTGCCAGCAGTTAAGTCATCTTTACCTCTCGCTCGTCAGGGTCGGGGGGAAATTGTTGTATTTTTCAAGTGATATATTGCCTTGTATGTGCATGGTTTGCTAGTGCTGCGCTTTTGATGAATTTGCCCTTTGGTTTTCATTGTTCACAGAGTATTTTGGTTACAGACTTTATCGGGGCTGTGGGAGCGCTGTAGTAAGCTCCGCTCGCGGCCCCCTCACGGAGTCAGGCAAGCAGTGCAGTGCGCGTCAGGAGTGCAGGGGGCGCGTGTCTGCGTCCTGTTGATCCTTGCCGCTCTGGACGGCGGAATCGGCCAGTCTCAGACACAACACCCGTGAAAATACCCGACGCGCTGAAAGCCTGAAATGTCTGGAAGCCCTTTCGCCCACCGAAGTGTGGGTCTGTACCAATTAATTTTCAGCCAGATGCCCGCATCGGGGTCTGTATTAACGCCGTGAGGTGCAAGTGAGCACTTTGGTGCGAGGCGGCTGTTGGAGGCGGGCCCAGACTGGTAGGACACCCGGCACAACTTAGGGTGAGTCGCCCCCTTACCAGACGAAAGTATCTCGCTAGCACGCTCAGCGGACACAAAAAATTTGTGATTAATTCACCCAAAAATAAGCCTTGACATGCAGTAGGTCTCCTACTAGCGCATAGAGCGCTTCAGAGTAAAATCGGCCTGCCTTTTGCCTTAACCGCATTCGCGTGCGCTCTACCATCATGGAGGATGAATATGCAGAGGAGGAGTCTCTGCAGGTTCTTCCCCTTGATGATGAGTTTTGCGATGCAGTGGATGCATCCATCCACCAGGCAGTGGCAGAGGCCATGGGACCCTTTGAGCGTCGCATAATGCAAATAGCATATGCTTGCCAGGCAGAGCGTCCCCAGCGCGCCTTGAAGCGCAAAAGCACCTGTGGCATGGATGTGGGAGCCTTTGAACGCCTGATGAGGGCCTTCTTAGCAAGACCAGTTGCAGGAGTGCAGGATACCATCCCAGACACCCCAGAGATGCCCAGGTTTTAGGAGGTTGGGGAGGACTCCTTGGGGGAATCGGCAGATGAGGCAGGTCCCTCTAGACCCTGGCGCTCTATAGTGCCCCCCTCGTCAGACACCCCCAAGGAAGCGGAGGAGCTCTCCGATAAGTTGGTACCTGAGGACCTAATACATCCATGGTCCTCAGAGTGGATGCCCTCCCCCAAGGTCTCGGCGTTTGTAGCAGGGCGCTTACATAAACCTCTTGAGAAAGAGGTAAGAGCTTGCCTCAGAGCAGAATGCCCCCGCCCCGCCCTACCAGGCAAGGTGGTGACAACGCCAGAAGTTGACCCAAAAATGGCCACTTTCTTACAAAAGTACATACAGGACCAAAAAAGGGGATAGATAGATCGTGGAAATCCTGCCAGGTAAAGCTCTTAGGCATAACAGGCCCCATTACAAAAAGTTTGGAATTGGCGGAGGAGGCCAAACTGGCAGGCACCCCTCTTTCCCCGGAAAGGATTTCAAAGAGGCGGCAAGAAAAGCCCAGACTCAGGCAAACAAGAGTTCTTCCAATCCCGAAGAGGCTACAGAGGCAGCGGTGGCAGAGTAGCAGCCAGAGGCCAACCCCTGGCCACATCAGGTGAGCCGTTCTCCTTTTCACCATTTAAAGGTAGGCCACAGGTTGGCGGTTTTCAAACACAATTGGAGGTCTATCACCTCCGACGCTTGGGTGCTTCAAACCATCTGGGGTTTCCAGATAGAATTCTACGGCTCCCCCGTTCAGGATGCTCGACCCCGTCTGCCCGTTTTTGCGCAGGACTAGGCCACACTCATAGATCAGGAGTTGGCGGACCTGCTGCGAAAAGGAGCAATTGTGCCATCCTGTCTACATCCAAGAGGTTTCCTCAGCAACATATTTCTTGTAGACAAAACAGATGGAGGTCAACGACCGGTGATAAACCTAAGAGAGTTCAACCAGTGGCTAGTCTACCGCCACTTCAAAATGGAGGGAATCCATCTCTTGCTGGCCCTCCTACAGCCCGATGATTGGATGGCCCGTCTGGATTTGAAAGACGCGTATTTAGCGGTCCCCATCTTTCCTCCACACAGACGTTTCCTTCAGTTTCAGTGGAAGGATCAGGTGTACGGGTTCGCATCTCTTCCTTTCGGTCTCTCGTCGGCCCCGTGGTGCTTCACCAAGGTTCTCAAACCTGTGGTGGATACACTAAGAGCCAAGGGCTCTCGACTCATCATTTACTTGGACACCATCCTGCTCCTAGAACAATGCCCGTTGCGCCTTTCACAGCGATTGCAGGAAACAGTGGACCTCCTCCAGAACCTGGGGTTCGTGATAAATGCCAAGAAATCTCTCCTGAACCCATCCAAACAGGTGACCTTCTTGGGGTTTACCATAGATTCGGTGACCTGCACTCTGAGTCTTCCAACGAGGAAGATGACCAAGATCCACAGGGAACTGAGGAGAATGCTAGCATGCTCCTCCACCTCACTGAGAAAGATAGCTCTGTTGGTAGGCCTTCTCGCCTCTTCAATTCAGGGGATTTTCCCAGGACTGCTCCACTACAGTGCGTTACAGGGACTGAAAGCCTCTCACCGCCACAGAGGCCTGTAGTACTCCGATCAAGTGTCCATTACAAAGGAAGTCCGCATGGAGATGAGATGTGGCTGGATCATATGGAAGCCTGGAATGGCAGAGCCATCTTTGGCTGCGATCCGGACTTGGTAATAGAATCCGATGCCAGCAAGTCCGGCTGGGGGGCCCGTTGCGGGGACTCCTTTACAGGAGGAAAGTGGTCTGCCAAAGAAAGCCAGCTCCACATCAATTGCCAGCAATCCAGTGCTGGACGAAGGACAGGGTGTCTTGCAATGTGCTCCTGAAGATGGACAATGTCTCGGCGGTCCGTTAAATCAACCATCTCGGAGGAGTGAGACCCAAGGCGCTAGCAGATCTAGCCAAAGACCTTTGGACATTTTGCCTCTCCCACAGCATCTTTGTAATGGCGGAATACCTCCCAGGAGCCTCCAATGTGATAGCAGACTGGTGCTCCAGGAGCTGGTCGGACATGGGCCTGTTGCAACTGCATTCACAGTCATTTCAGAGACTCCACAACAGGTGGGGCCCGTTCTCGGTAGACCTCTTTGCGTCCCGTCTAGACCACCAACTACAGAGATTCTTCAGTTAGAAACCGGACCTCTAGCTGCCTCAACGGATGCTTTTCTCCAGAATTGGTCCAGGGAGACGGGATACGCATTTCCCCCGTTCGCGATGATAATGAGGCTCATGACGCATATCCGCAGGCAACAGGCGAAGGTGGTGTTGATTACCCCGTATTGGAGGTCTCAAGTGTGGTTTCCAGTTCTTCTGTAACTTTTCTGGGATTCTCCAATCCTTTTACCCTGCGATCCTTTCCTTCTGAGGGATCCCCGAGGCAATCTCCATCCTCTAGTCAAACAAGGGAGGATGCCCTTAGTGGCCAGGCGGATTTCAGGCATCGCTGGTGAGTCTCAGGCTTATCAAATGAGGCTCAGAAGCTACTGGGAGCGGCTTGGGCAGACAGCACAAGCAAACAATACAGATCAGCTTGGTCCAGATGGGTCAGTTGGTGTGTTTGGAATGACCAGGATCCCATGGGTTGCGAGGTGGTATCCATTATGAATTTCTTGGCGTCATTAGCAGCCCAGGGTCTGCCATATCGCACTATTAACTCCTATAGGTCGGCAATCTCAGCAGGTCACGTGCCTGTCCAGGGTCAACCAGTTTGAGAACACCAGATGGTCTGTAAGTTGATGAGGGGAATTCGCCTCACGCTCCCTCCGAAGCCCAGGTATTCGTCGCTATGGGACGTCAATAAGGTTTTGCACCTATTCCAATCTTGGCAATAAGTATTTGTCCCGTAAAGAGCTGTCAGCTAAACTAGCAATGCTTTTTTGTCTGGTTTCATGCCAAAGAGTGTCCGATGTTAGGGCACCGGACATTTCAGGAAGGGTTTTCACCCCACAGGGAGTTACTTTCCATATTGTTCATAGGACCAAATCAGATTCCAGAGTGGTGTCTAATCCAGCATTCGATAATTCACCTAAACCGTGTGTTTTCCGATGTCTCAAAGAATATGAGAGTATGACGGAAGAAACTCGTCCCCCAGGGGAACGCCAATTGTTGATTTCCCTAAGGAAACCCTTCAAAGTGGTTACGCCACCAACCATAGCCTGTTGGATCAGATGGGTGATGCAGGAAGCGGGTATAAACGTCTCGCAGTTTGGCGCCCATTTGGTGAGGGGGAGCTATGGCTTCAAAAGCTTTCTCCTTGTGGGCCAGGTTGGAAGATATTTTAAACGCCGCAGACTGGTCATCAGACTCTATGTTCAAGCTGTTCTATTTTAAACCAGTCATAGACATGGTGTTGTTGGTGGTGGATAAGCTTTGAACGAGCATAATCCTTGCCTCTGGTTCTGACATTGAATGAAAAATGTCCTAGTAAGCATGACGGAAAGTTTCACTTCTATTAAGGACACGGAGGCGAGGATTATTCCAGCCCAGGGCTCCGAGGGTCCTGTTCCCATCCCAGTACCGTGAAGGAGTGCATCCATCAAGGTGTGATTCTGCCGTATGGTATATGTATGGGCTTTTGAGGTTATTTTAACTGTGGTTGTAGATCTCTTTGGAAACACAAAGGATGTCAGAGTCCATTACTGTTCATATTGTGGTGTACTTGCACTATGTTTTAGGAATATTTGTTGTGCATTGAGATCAGAGTCATGGGCTTGTCGTTTGACTTCTTCCAGGTTCCGAAGGTTCCAAAACTGAATGACAGGATGCGAGGATAGAGTGGTCGCAGTCAAGAAAGAGGAGGTGACACAGGAAGCACACGCCCTCGTGGATAATATGAACTATCTATTGGTGGATTGTGGATGACCTTACTAAAGCACCATGGGAGTGCTAGTTTTTTGGTTATTATTAAGTTGAAGTTGAAGCTGCTGGAAGGAGGAATAAAGAAAGTTGAGCATAATCCTCACCTCCGTGTCCTTAATAGAATTGAAATTTTCCGTCATGCTTTCTAGGAAATGTTTCATTGTGTTTTATAGTTTTTAGTAATTTTAACATAGGTTTTATGGTAAAATGTATTGACTAGAATATTGTATATACCCCTGACATTCACAGGTCTGGGGAATTGCATGTATAATTGATTGAAATGGGTTAAGCATAAACTGTATGATTTTGCATCTTTTATGGTATATTTTTAACCGAATAAAGATTATTACTACTTGCTACTTATTAAATTTTATAAGTGTAATTCCCAAATGAGATGATAAAACTGATTCAAGTTTGGTATATTGTTCTTATAAAATTACAGAGGGTCGTTCTTTAAAGGGATGGGATATTATATAGATTGGGGATAATGTTTTAAAATACTTGCTTTGATGAGATTTTAGATTATTTAGTATACATCATTGAATCGAGTATATTTTTATGTATTGAGGATCTATTCAATGTAATAAAAAGAGACATTTTTGCATTAAACAGGTTTCAGTGTATGGATAGTTGTGTAGATGACAAATGAATGAGGGTTTCCTATAAAGATGAGTATGAAGATGTGAGAATACGAGTGTGTTTCACAAGAGGGATCTATGATTGTTTTTATGAATTTTCTTACTTTAGACATTTGATGCCTGCTGCCTGTCTCTGCTCACATGTCTGGGGTGGGTGACAGCTGGGGTTTGTGTATTCCCACTAAACAGCCACACACAATGGGAACTTAGGTGTGACCTGATGGGCCATCCTGGCAGGATGGGATGGAGGAGCTGGGCACAGCCTCACTTAAACCTAAATAGGCTGTGTCCTATCCACACACAAAGGGCTGCATGACCCTCTGCAGTGAGTCTGGAGACAGGGCAGGAAGGACTGGGAGTCTGTGCATTTCAAAGGCATGTCTTTGAAGTCTCCCCCACTTTAAGTGCACTACTGGATATACTTACTGGACCTCAGACACCACCACTTCAGTACACTTCTGGACCCGTGAATACTCTGCCAGGAAGACAGACTGCTGTGTGCTGAGAGGACTGTCATTCTGCTGGACTGCCACTCTAAAGGAGTTGCTGGCTTGCTGTGCTGACCTGCCGCCCTCTTGCCTGGAGAGGACAAAATGGACCTGGAACCCATCTTGAAGCCAGGACACCAGAGGGACTCAAAGGGCTAGACTGCTGGCCTCCTGATCTGAGCCTCAGGGACATAAAGGCACCCAACAGCTTCTGGACCAAGCTGCAGTGTGTTCCTGACCCCCAAGTGGTGCCCCTCGGGTCCTGGACCTTTGGTGTGGTTCAGCTGTTTTGAAATTAAGCTTTCGGGCTCTTCGCAACCCCAAATGGCCCTGTTCGTACTGAGACCGAGCTGCTCGCACCAAAGTTCAGCATGAGCTGCCGGCAGCCTGTTGCCTTGTACAACAAGTATCGATTGACGGTGGAGGACAGCCAACGCAAAGCTCCAGCCTGCTCGTCTGCGACACCCGGCCTGCTCTTCGCACCACACCGACCACTGCCCACGATGCTCTCCTTGCTCTCTGTGATCCTCTCTAACGCAAACGGGACTCTTGGCACAAAACCTGAGAAGGTGAACTTTCAGAGGGACTTATCTGGGACTGTATTGGACCAACGCTCCATCGCGGTCGGACTGAACTTTTGACTTTGACCCGGTTCAGCGCGAACAGATATCCCCGGTTGGCTCTTTATGCTTTTAGGCCCTGTTTTACGCTTTATTCTTTAAAAATTCATAGCTCCAGTTCTTCTGAGCGGATTTGTGTTGTTTTGGCCCTGTTTTATTTATTAAATTCAACTCTATTGTACTAACCTGGTGTGGGATCATCTAGTATTGTGTTTTCACAGTTTTACTGTTAGAAGTGTTGGACAGATACTTTACACATTGCCTCTACATTAAGCCTGACTACTCTATGCCTAGCCACCAGGGGATTGATCACAGGTTAATTTGGGGTTTGCGTGTGCCTTACCCTGACCAGGATTGTGGTTGCTGCTTGACCAAGGCTCACACCCCAGTCACCCAGTAAGACATTTTCTAACAGAAATTAATTAGTTACCAGCACTATGATAAAAACAGCAGATAAATGTGGCAGTCTAAGAGGCTTTAGGTATGTGGGAACTCCAAAGCACAGTGACACAGCAAGAATGGTATGATACATGAACTATCAGAAAAAAAAGAATAAGATAAACAAGTTTCTTACATGTAGTTCTGACTATGTAATTTAAGCACTAAGATGCCAGTGTAATCTATCATACGTAAGCAATACCATAACCAAACAAACAAAGACATTTTAGAACATATGCGGGCTATCAAACACAATAAACACTTACCCTTAGCAAAAAATTATATTGAGACACGTGACACAAAATTGTAGGAGGCGTCATATTTTACCCCTGACAGAGCAATCCCCAACAGCAGGAGGAATAGAAAACTTCCTTTAAGATGGTTTTAATCAAGATACATTATAGACCTAGAAACCAAGATGCCATTTGATTTGAATACAGAGGAAGAGTTAAAAAGTAATTTAGCAAATATACATGGTTCCCAAGGAACTCTGTCTATTGTTTGCAATTTAATTCCCTCTTGATGAAGTATTTTAATTACATGTAGGATGTCTATATTATCACAGTAACCTGGCATCAGGCTATCGAAGGGAAGAATGTATCTACCAGAGGAAACTGAGGCTTTACAGCTTATGTGGCATACAGGACAGTTTATGAACAATCTGAGAGTGGAACATGTTAGCCCATTGGGGCTAGACAAGGAAGATTATTATGTCTATAATAGAACTATGGAATAAATAGTATACAAGCACTAAATAAACATGGGTGTATGTGATATCATAGAAAAATGATTTCTTGAAATACCATTACCTCAAACCCTATTCACTAGGGGTGGGCGGAACTCGCGGAGTTTCACTCCATGGAATTCCGCGGAGTTACAGAAAAACTCTATGAGATTCCACAGAATTACGCCAATCGGCAGAAAGTATGCAGCTCGTGCTTCTCAAGCTACAATTTAGCTCCATTAGCATGAGCTGCACTGAATATCAGCGTGAACAGCACTGTTGTGCAAGAGCACGCAGCCATTTGAGTAGAGGTGGGCTGAACACATAGAGTTTCACTCCACAAATTGCACAGAGTTACATAAAAACTCCATGAGATTCTGCAGAGTTTCTCAAGCAGGCAGAATTAAACATGTTGCACTGCTTGTGCTGATTTTTAGCGCCAAGAGCTTGTTCCGCACTGCATATTCAGCGTGAACGGAACCACACAGCACACCAGAGAATGTTCCTTCTTCCTGCCACTCGAGTAGATTTTCTACTCGAGCAGCAGCTTACTCAACGCTCACGGTCGTGACCTGCCACGACTGCCCGCATAGAGAAATCTCGCCGGGAGGCATTCTAGCAGCCATAAATCACACAAGGAGATGCAAATTCTTGCTTGCGCTCACCAACTTAAGGTTGATGAGCCGAGCACAAGAAAAAACTCCAACACGTGGTAGTTAGCAGATTTTTGCCAGAACTCAGCGTTCCAAGTGGAACGCAGAGTGGGCAAAGCTTCTCAAACTCCGCAGGCGGAGCAGAGTTTATCGCTCACCCCTACGTTTAAGTTGATTTTGCTGCCACTCAGGTAGAAAATGTACTCAAACAGCAGTAAATTTACTCAAGCAGCAGCAAATCTACTCGAAAGGCGGCATTCTGACCACGACTGCTAATGAACACCAGTTAACACCCACGTTATTAAATCACACCAGAGGACGCTAAATCTTGCTCGAGCTCGCCAGCTCACATATTCTGGAGCCTCATGGGAGAAATATTATGCCTCGTGGTGATTGACGGAATTTGGCCAGAACTCGGCATTAAAGAGTAACGCAGACTGACCAAAATTCCACAAATTTTTCAGGAGGAACAGACCATTCCAACCACCCTTACTTTTCACATAAATTAATTAATGAAAATTTATAAGACAAATGGCATTTAGGATTTCTTAAAAATCAATTCACAAAATGTCTTGTTTTCGAAAGTGGCTTTTGCATGTTCATTTTTTTAAGGTGTAAATGCAATGGTTGAAGGTCTTACTTTTAGAATTTGTTGTCAGAGGCAGGTTTTACTTCAGCTGACATTATTTCAGATTGATTTTACATTGTCACCATAACTTTTAATTTGCTGACCCCTCACCCTTCCTAAACACCATCCTTCCCTGATTCCCCCATGTCCCCTAAACACCATCCATCGTTGCTCCCCTAAAAACCACTCACCATGCCTAAACTACACCCATTCCTGAACACTAAAAGCCATTTTCTACCCCTAAACTCCACTCAACACTGAACCCTTAAAACCATTCATGAAACCTAAACTCCACCCATTTCTGACCCCTACACCCCACCCATCCCTGAACCATAAAACCCCTTTTACACCCAAAATCCACCCATCCTTGAACCCTAAAACTCTCATTACCCATAAAATTCACTCTTGCCTGAACCTTAAAAGCCCATTCCTACACCTAAACCAAACCCACCCCATAGCCCTTAAAACTCCTCACCATCCCTAAACTAAACCAATTTCTGAAACCTAAAAAACTCACAATGCCTAAACACCATCTAACCGAGAACCTTAAAAATCTTTTCAACATCTAAAGTCCACCCATTCCTCAACCATAAAAAACCCTCACCACCCCTGAACACCATCCATCCCTCACGCCTAAAACTACTCACTGCCCCTAAACTCCACCCATCACTGAACCTTAAAAACACTCACCATCCCTAAGCTGCAGTCATCCATTAACCTGAACCCTAGACTTCACCTATTTCTGATCTCTAAAAAACCTCATGACCCCTGCACTCTACCCAGCCCTGAACCCTAAAGACCCTTGTATGCCTGAACTCCACTCATCCCTGACCCCAAAAACCCCTCATCACCCCTAAATATCACTCATCCCTGAACCCAAAATTTCCTCACTGCCCCTAAACTACACCCAAGTTTAATACACTTGTGGATTTCTCTTTAAATGATATTTCCTTTAAGTTTTGATTTATTTGTACTTCCTTAAAATTGCCTTTCCTTAAAATTGTTTTTTCATGATTTAGTTTCCTCCAGTGTGATTTCTCTGTTTCAGTTTTCCCATTAATTCACACACATCAAGTGAACATATGATGCAAGCCAAAAGGAAACAAATGGCATTAGGGGTGGTGAGATCATGTAAAATTGATTAACAATTTCTGGATTTATATGGTATTAATTATGCATATTTGCCCACTTGGTCTGTTGTTTGGAACATTTATGAGAACATTTGGTACTCAAGGAAGAATGAGACAGTCATGTCCGCATAAGGATACAGTATGTTAGCATGTTGTGGTAACATCAATAGGACAGAATATACAAGGTGATACAGATGAATTATGTGACATAATCTCAAACGTAACATGGCTCATCTGATGTTAATAAAATTTTGGAAAGATCATTTGAACCATAATCCTATAAGAAACAGAAGACAATATTTCATCATTATAAAAAAATGTATTTTAAAGATAACCTTTCAAAAATGGTGGATTGAGGTGTAAGACAAAGAGGGCCAGATGTACGACCATTAATGTTTGCGACTCGCAAATTGCATTAAATTGCGAGTCGCAAACATCAATGTACAACATTGTCAGAGACACTGCTTGCGATTCCCAATTGGGTAGCAAATTGCATGCCTCAAGCATATTAATGAGGCTGTCGCAATTTGCGGCCCCATTGGGAATGGCTCGCACTCACAGGGATGGTGGCCTGCTGGGGTCAGCAGTCCACCATGTCTGGGACTGCTTTGTCAATAAAGCAGTTTTTTTAAATGCAGCCCGTTTTCCTTAAAGGAAAAAATGATGCATTTAAAAAAAAAAAAGAAATGAATCGTTTTTGTTTCATTTTTTAAGGGCAGGTACTGGTCCCTGGGACCACTGCCTGCTCTTAAAAAATGTTTGCACACCCATTCACAGAGGGGAAGGGGTCCCCTGGGGACCCCTTCCCGTTTGCAAATGGTTTACCACCCTCTTGAAGAGGGTGGTAAACTGCGAGTGTTTTGCGTCCGCAAATGTGGTAGCAAAACATTCTTACATAGGGTTCAGAGTCACTATTAGGAAGGGACGCCCTTGGAAAGCCCCTTCCTAATAGCGAGTCGCTAACCCTATTTTGCGAGTCGCTATTACATTAGCGACTAGCAAAATAGGGTTGGTACATTGTGCTACCGTTTTTTGTGGTCGCAAAAAGGCAAAATGCCCCTCTGCGAGCGCAAAAAACGGTTGTACATCTGGCCCAGAGTCCTTTATCTATGTCTTGCACAAGCCCTTTAAATGGATGAGCACAAATTTGGAAAGGCCAAAGGGCATTGTTTGGTAAACTGTGGTAATTAAATCCATGAACGAGCTTCTGGGAATATGTTTTCTTTTTACCATTACTGAAAAAACAGAAAGAGAAATTATTACAGTACTTGCACCTCAAACTCACCACCTTCATGAGGGTCAAGTAGTATCCTCATATAATCACTCTTGCAATGTAGTGCCTTCCATCTAATTGTACTACCTACTATATAGTGACTACCAATATTGTGTGGGTACACCACTGAAATAGCTAATGGATCCCATCTATCATGGCTGTAGAAGGTGTGAGATGCAGTGCCTCATCCCCGCTAATGACCGATATCAAAGAAAACTTCTTACTGGAAGAATACAAGCCAGGTTTCTGAATTGGACTGGTAAGCATGAAGCAATGCCTATGTGGAGCATCTGCTAGCCTTTGTAACTCTCCACCCACAAAGCTGAGAACTAAATCCTCCATCATTTCGTTGAAGGAGCTTAGGAAACTTCATCTTCTTCTCATGCATCTAGCTAACACACCTGCTATGCCCCCTTGGATAAGATTCCTACAGGTGCCCATACATAAGGCTCTCATCAACAGGTATCCTTGATCCCACATTTTTTTCCAACAATTCTTCTCTCATGCTCATGCTCATCTGCTACTAAATGGTTATTATTTCTATGTGCTCTGTGGTAATATGTTATGGTTCTATCTCTACATAAAGTGCAATAATACTACAGGGTGTAGTTTGCGCTGTAAAATAATATTGAAATTGTAAACAGTGAGTGCATTCCATACCATGAGAGTCTTAGCTTCTCTAGGATTTGTTGTCTCTCGTATAGTAGGCTGCTACCTTCAGTCCGAGAGTGGCTGTTAATTACCAGGGTTACTAGTGTAATGTTCTTCTAAATGCTGTATTTGGTAGCTGTCTTTTCTACATTGGTAGCTGACTTCACCCTTGTGGCATAGCCTTCTGCCTTCTAGTGGATGCCATCAGCTTCGTGGATGGGCATTTTGGGCACATACAGAATCCATCTTCTCTTTTTGTAGTAATGACTATATTAGGGAGCTGGTACTTTGTTGGCTACTACACAGCAATACAAGATACGCCAAACACTGACCCACCAGATCCCATCAACACTTTCAGCTTCAGCACTGAAACTGAGACCTTAAAAAAACTGAATGATGTTTATCATGTCCTGAATGAGGGAGACACATACATGCTCATCTTCCTAAACTTGTCAGCAACCTTTCACATGGTTAAGCACCTGGCATTACCTCACATCTCACTCAGAACACAGAATGGGCTGCAGAAACCAATTTCTATATTGGTTCTCCTCTTTCTTCACCCAGCAGGATCAGGCACTGAAGGCTGTCACCCCAAAAACCTCACTGATGAAATGTGAGATCAACTAAGAATCCATACTGTCTCCAACTTTATTCAACTTTTATTTGGCCACTACATATCTGTCTAGCTGTTTTGCTCATCCATCAAGAAGCAGATGCCCCTCAATTATACCTAAGGGCATCGTTCAGGTATGTCATACTCACTTTCCATCAAGTTTCTCTCTATATTCAACAATAGATGTCTGGCAACCTCCTAATGTTAAACCTAACTAAACTAAAAAAACATCGTTTTTCTTAACTCTGCCAAAATCAAAGGCAGATTTGACCCAGCATTATTTGATGAGTTGAAATTACATTGTTTCTCGTTGCCATAAGCAAAGTTATTGGGTTTTACAATAGGCAACTACCTCTCACTAGCTTCTCACACAGGGGCGGATCCTCTGTTATGGCGGAGAAGCCTTGCCCCATCTGCTGCGAGAGCAGCAGGTACACACACTAATAAAATGGTAATAAATACCATTTTACTATAATGTGTCGCAGGCTTGCGCTGTTACAGCGCGAGGGCAGGGGTCGGGGCTGATTAGTGCAATTGAACTATTACTTCAGCCCCCTGCCAGTGCACATGTCAGATTGGCGGGCTGTTTAGAGCCAGCCAATTTGACATGCGCACTTCAGAGCAGGCAATTCCAGGGCTGAGAAACAGCTGAGGTATTGCAGCCACAGGCCCCCAGCCTCAAAATGAGCGCTAGGTTAGCCTGCTCCTACCAGCGCACAAGGGAGGTAGTCCTTCCCTTTCTACCCCTAGTCACTGCCAAGGAGAGCAGAGAGACCAAAACGAGACCCTACGTGCCAGCAAACGCAACAAATATGGTGAGTTTTTTGGGCATCGCGCCTCACCATATTTTCATCTTGATAGCCGCTACTGCTCACCGATAACACATTTACTAAATTAGCCAAACTCTTTCTCCACCATTCACACATTGAAAATGTGCTCCTCTGCTCAAGTTCAGGAATGCCTTGATGGCCCTCCTTACACTCAAGCAACGGGCAGTTCTTGTTTTTCAGCGGCAGAAGGTGTATCCCTACAGAAGAATGTGGGATCAGTTCCATATGCCCAGAACATAACTCTAACAAAGAAGCATGAATTTAATTACAAACTTATTCCTGAGATTGCACTTTACATGTTGTGCCCACTCTTGACACCTTTGCAGTATGTTCAAATAAAGACATTCATTTATGTTCACTTTCGATACTGTCACTCATAAGGTTTTGATCGACTGTATCGATGCTCTGGAAATCAGAGGCTCTGCTCCCGCACTGCTCAAATCTTTTCTATCGGAGAGAGAGCAATTTGTAGCTATGGATAGCTACTATTCCAGCTCTTTCTCTCTCCCATGTGATGTACCCCAGGGCTCTTCGTTGATCCCCACACTTTTTAACCTATATGTCACGCACCTGGCCAACCTTATCAAATCATCCGGTTTTTCTGTGATCATCTATGCAGACGACACAGAGATTGTTGTCTCTGTGACTGGAAACCAGCAGGAATCAGCTGCCAATTTTTGCAGCTGTATACAACAGATTGGTCACTGGATGACTAATAACTGTCTGAAGTTAAATTCTGGTAAAACAGTGGTATTGCGTTTATTCAATAATTCCTCCTTTTGATCTCCAGACTGGTGGCTCGCAGATAGGGGAAACCTACCTCTTCTAGTACCCAAAATGATAAACGTGGGGATAGTATTTGACGATCACCTGTCATTTGATTAGCAGACTAATGTTGTGACCTCCTCATCTTTCTTCACCCTAAAGATTCTGAGAAAGGTTTTTCCTTTTACTCCTTTGGAACTTCGGAAATTAGTGATCACTGCCCTCATCCTCTAAAAATTGGCCTACTGCAGCGCTCTGTATATTAACTTGCAGAAACGGCTACTCAATAAGTTACAGACTCCACAGAACGCTGCAGCACGATTCCTGGCAGGTATTCCCAAGCATCAATCTGCCTCCCAGGCCTTAGTCCAACTCCACTGGCTACCGGTGCATAAACGCATAGATTTTAAGGCATTTTGTATTGTTTTCAAAGCCCTGCATGGCATTGGACCTGAATATCTAAAAAGGAAATTCATCTGGTACTTTCCACCAAGAGCCTTGGGTTCTGCATCAGTGCACAACCTGATAGTCCCTAAAGTTCGGAGAGCCCACTGGGGAGGCCGAAGCTTTGTTTTTGGTACTCCCAAACGTTGGAACACCCTGCCTTTACATTTGAAGACATGTCCTTCCCTGTCTTCTTTCAGGAAAAATCTTAAAACTTGGCTTTTTAATCTTTAGATTAGTTCCTTTCACGTCTTCTTTCCCTTCTGCTGTAGAGCTAACGCCAAGACGCCCTCGGGCAGACGTCACGTTTTACAGAACTTTTCATTTAATTTCATTTCATGCCCCAAATAAGAAAAATACTGACTATTGATTAAGCAAGCGTGCAGGTATTTTTGGAGCCAAAATGGAATTATTAGTATATGTTTGACTTTGAAAACCACAGAATCATTTCTCATTTGCCCCTACTGATTGTATAACGGTGCTACAAAATGATTTACATGTAGACAGCAATATCTGTGGACAGAATAAAAAATTAAGGGGCATATTATCAAGAAACGGCGTTAAAATTATCACCACTTTAGCGGCAGAAAACTGCCGCTAAAGCGGCGATAATGGGCTTGATAATATGCCCTTGAGGATTCCAACAGAAGCCCATGTTCTGGTGTCAACATGGGCTTCTATTGGAATTCTCAAGGGCATATTATCAAGTCCATTATCGCCGCTTTAGCGGCAGTTTTCTGCCACTAAAGCGGCGATAATTTTAACGCCGTTCTTGATAATATGCCCCTAAGTAATTACCGTAGCACTCAAGTGCAGAAGCAGGTCAGTGCCCATATTGCATAGGTGGCAATCAGCGGGATTGTAAATGTGCAGGCACAACCACGGAGTAGGTTGACCAAACTAGCATCATAGTGTATTCAGGGGTGCGTCTGTCAATAGTGCAACAGGTGCAGTGCCACCGGGGCCATACAACAAGGTTTAAATGAATGACTGTGTTTTATTCTGAATTTTCCAAAGTCTATGTTGCTCAACGCCTCTTATCGAAGCTGAACGGATCTTTGCGTCAGTTACCAAGGCACTGTGCCTCTGCTGAAAGGTGATGTCCTATTACATTTTTAGCTCTGAGCTAGGTGATATAAAATAATTTACTGTGCCAAAAGCATTCCCTGGTTTAGGATAAGTCAATTATTTATCGGTTTCTCTGGAAAGGCGCTCGAGGATGAATTATTAACCATCAGATCTGTCAAAAAGTTCCTTATAAATAAGTAATCTAGTACCGTCCTAATGTTCGCAGTACATTTCTCATTCATGTTTCAATCTAAACGCTCTGTTGGGTAAATTACTCGTGCAAAGTGATGTATGAATGAGGACCGGCCAAATGTGACAGACTCTGACTACGAGCCATTTTTGGATTCCATGTTGGCTGCTTCTTTATGCATCTGAGTGTGAGTGCAGTCATGTGTCACAGGACACATGTACACATAGTCATTTTAGCACAATAGAAGGCTCTCCTTGGGAGCCTGGTGCCCAGTCAGAAGGCTCAGCAGTGGTACGAGCTGATTGTGAGTAGTTTTCCACCGGTGCAGTCTAGAGTGGGCATTTCGTCCCTTGTGGGACATGCCCTCGTGCCAATGATGAAAAACCTTTGCCAGTTCTGCACCAGTGCCACATTAAAGTTGCAGGAGCCAGTGGCGTAGCAAGGTCAGGTGGTACCCGGTGCGGAAAATTTGTTGTCATCCCCGGCTTGACAAAATGGCAAAAATATGTGTTTAAAATAAATAAAATGTAAAATGTAAATGTAAATCCAGTACTTGTATAGCGCACGAATCACCCCCGAAGGGGTATCGCAGCGCTGGGGGCCGTTGGGAAGATTAAGCGAGCTATTGCCCAGAGTCGCAGGGTGCTGGGCAGACCCCTGCCGCCGGAGCCAGGGATCGAACCGTGATCCCCAGCGTCCAGCGTCAGTCGCCCTGGCCGCGGCGCCACACCTATTTTTGCCATTTTGTCACCCCCCCTCAGTGATGACACCCGGGGCGGCCCGCACCCACCGCACCCCCCTTCCTACACCACTGGCAGGAGCAATATAAGGGGATCATTGGGGTGACCAACCTGCCAGGAATTCACAAAAAGAACTGCTGGCAGGCATAAGCCCATTTACTTATACAGAGATTCTTCCACGAGAACAGAGTTCTCCGCCCTCATAAATCCCACTCAACAGGTGAGAAAGTGGGTGTTCCATTGCGGGGTTAGCCATGGGAGTTAGTGAACGCCACCATGCCTGTCTGCTTTCCCAAACTCCTCTCATTTCCCCCAGCCACGGATTGGCGTAAATTGAATTCCATTCGAGGGTGGGAGGGGCAAATGCATCACCCACAGATCTGGTAGGGGTATAGGGGAAGGGGTTTCTTCACGAGAAAAAACATCTTCCCCTTGGAGAAAAAAAGGTGTGCGTTTGCATGGTTGCAAATGGGTTCTTGTTTCCTCTGTGAAGCGTTCTCTGCAATGGAGACCTCCACCGGGAATGTCTCCCAGGAGAACGCGTGGAAACTTGCACCTTGCACCACTTTCCATGCACTGTCCTTGGAATGATGGGAATTCCTGAAAGTAGTAAATGTACATTCGCTTAGAGGTGTAAATAATTTGCAAGTGTAGATTTACTACTTTCTTTGTGAGTCTTGCCTTCCGACTGCTTACCTAAGGTGCACATTGAGTGAAGGCATATAAGGTTGTTGGGACAACTAGAATCCCCACTTCCCAAAGTCAGTCAAAACTGCAGCCTCGTGCATCTCCAGGGGTGTCCCTGACACCCTCCAAAACGGTCTCAGCAGATGTAGAAAATCAGTCACACTGCCTTCAGCTGCTCTACACCAGGTGCAATCAATGAGATTGTGGATAAGCACAAACCAGGCTCGTCTGGTTGCTGAAAGCAGGGCGGGCCTCCTAATCACAGCTTAAAGGCTTGGCCACCATGCTGTATCTATCTGTGCCTCATATTTTAAATAAATGCAATGTGATGTGTAAAAAGCACATTTATGTAGAGATTTTTGCAAAGTGAAAAAACTTCTACATCTGGTACATGGTTCAGTTCATATTTGAGAAATACTATTGCAACACAGCAAAAATGGAGAAAGGGGAAGTTGAGTGTGAAACCATATTGTAACACATGTATTTCTCATGAATCGTTTTATGGGAGTAATTGAGATTGGGGCGTGGTCAAGATGAGCAAAATAGTGGCTGAGGTTCAGGAGCTCTGCCAGACCGCTGCTCTTATCCCCAACTGTGGCCTGACAACAGCGAGGCGGTATAATGCCCCTTGAGAACCACAGTAGCTGCAGAGACCACGGCTGGACTGTGAAGCCTGACGGGGGCCAGCAGTGCGTCCGTAATGTGAGGCTGTGGGGGCAGTGCAGGAGCTGCGCTCGGCCTCTAAGACGAAACACATGGCAGTAGACTCCCCCACCCAAGCCAGAGAGATGAGAGTTGTGTAGACGGGGACGCTGATAGTGACCTTGGGAGGACAATCGCCTGCAAGGGGCTGAAGGCCACTGCTGCTGACCTCATACCTCTCCTGAGGTGGTACTTGGCCCCGACTGCTCCTCTCAGCAAAGCAAGACAAAATGCAACCCCCACTGGGGCTGATGACCAGAGGGAGGCCCGCAAGGCTCACAGGATGGGCCGCTGAGAGTGAACACGTCACCAGAAGACTGGGGGCCTGCATAGAAGAAGAACAGGCAGGGCCCTACCCATGAGACACAACACAGAGGTGCTGCATGGGGAGGCTACCGGGTGCCCCCTGGGTGAGACAGAAGCACCCCCCATTGGTGGAGGTGATGCCAATGACTGCAAGGCTGTATGGAGAGTGGGCAGCTGCTTGTGCTGCCACACCGGTCCTGGTGAACCGTGGGCCGCCTGCATATCACTAAGACTCCCCAGCCTGAGACCTGTACCTGGAAGAGGAGGTGGCACTGCTGAATGGGCTGGCCAGGTGGTAGGATGGGCAGGGTCATTCGTGCAGTTGCAAGGCAGCACTGAGTCTCCAGGTGCACAGAAATCAAGGGCAGTGCACACATGGTGCTTCACTGTGATCAGTGGGCAAGCGGGTCACCGGCGAGGGTGCCTAAGGAGAACTGGGCTCCCCCTGGACTGGACTGCAGCAAGGGGTAGATGAGGGGTGAGCCACAAGGTGGGGCCCCGGCCCAAAACATGTAATGGGGAAGCAAAAATTGATGAGGCCAGCCCCGGTTGCCAAACTAGGTCTGGGTGGAGAGTATGGGACGACCCAAGTAAATGTGGAGATGGCCAGGGACATGCTGAAGCCCCAACTGACAGCCCAAGTACTCAATACTGATGGAGTCACCCAGATCCTGGAAGTGGTTAATACCTCCCACCAATCCATGGAAACCAAAACAGACATGGTGACAACGGAAGTCGGCCTGTTCCACGACGTCCAAAAGAAATTGTGCGAGCGGTTAACCCTGATCAAATCATCACTTTGACAGTTGCAGCCGCAGATCATGGAACTTCAGCAACAGGTGTGCGAGTTTTCAGATTGCTTCAGAATCTTCTGAGATACAGCAGAAGAAGCCGAGGGCTGAGCTCACTGCAAGAACATCCAGCTGGTGGGCCTGCCTGAGGGTGCGGAGCAAATGGACATGATGACCTACTTGGAGGAATGGTTGAAGAGCACAGTGACCCTCCTGGATCTGTCCTTCTTTTTTACCCTGGACTGGGCGCATCGGGTACCCGCAAGGGTGCCACCACCGGAGGCCCTGCGTGTCCTGTCGTGGCCAAACTCCTGCACTTCTGGGATAGAGCCATGGTTCTGCATGATGTCAGACAGACCGGTCACTTTATGGTGGAGAACAGTAAGGTCTTCATTTGCCTAGTATTATACATTGGCTGTGCGCAGAAGTAAGGCCTAGTTTCTGACAGTGAAAAGGAGGCTCTGAGACCTGGATCTGAAATATGCTCTGCTCTTCCTGGTCCGTCTCCATGTTACGAATAAGGAAGGTCCCTCTTTTTCACGGACCCCATGGAGGAATGGGACTGGGCTGATAACCAATGAACTTCCTTGCAGCCAGGGAACTCTTACGAATGGTTGCAGCACTCCCGGGGCTCGTGCAGATGGTGGAGAAGGAGACAAAGAGCGGAGTGGAGCCGAGCCAAGTGGTCACAGCCCCCAATAAATCTGTCAGGCATTGATAGAGCGGTGGCGCTGATGGTGGCAGTGGTGCTCCAGGAGCCTACCTCTGTAATCGCTTTGGAGGCCAGGAGCGATGAAGAGACTAGAGATTCCTATTGAAGTTCAGATGAGGAGGGACAAGTTTTCCTGAGGGTCATGCCAAAATCTGCTGGGTAACTGATATAACAACTGCATCTTCCTCAAAGTGGCCAGACATTCGAGATAACAACAACCTGCACAGACAGCAATCTGGTGATGACATGGGACTGGTCTTAATCTGCACCCATGATGATGTGGGCTGCGGGTGCCATTGGCAGATCGGGTCTCCCACACAGGCTCAGGGTGCGGTGCTGAGTGTAATCCCAACAGTAGAAGTTGCTCCGCCGCACCCACCCTTCGATAGCATATGTTCCTTTGGGACTTGTTTTGCTTTCTATTCACTTATTTCTTTTATGGTCTTATATTTCGCGAGTCCTGTACCGGTCATCCCCTTCCTCTCCATATCCCTCTCCAGCTGTTCTTCCTGTTCTGTTCAGGGACCCCTCCCCTGGGAGGCTCACCTTTTTGGGTTACAGCTATCTCTTACTGTTCGAATAGGCAGAGCATTGTTTTTATCTCAGCCCATGGGGGGGAGTTAATGTCTGGGTTTTTGTAGACTGTTTTACTTGAGTTGTTAGAGGCAACCACTGTGTCACCACACACACACACCCAGACGTTCATGGCAAGCCCAGAGCCCCTTTACCGGTCGGGCAACCAGACATGGGGAGGGCTGGAACCTCAGGTGGTGATCATGGCAACCTCTGTGCTGCGCAACTGCACTACCTAATTGGCTGTCATGGCACATCACATTGGAACATCAGGGATTTAGGCATACCAGCCAAGAGACACTGCGTCTGTACCTATCTAACACAATGCACAATACGCATCGTCATACTGCAGGAAACTCACCTGACTGAGCAGCAATGGAGGTGACTACATGCGTGATGGAGGGGCCAACTTTTCTACACAAACTTTTTGGCATATTCCAGAGGGGGAACTGATCTGGGAGGCTCCGAGGGTACCTTTTGAACTGGAGTGGCAAGTGGCAGACCCGGATGGTCAATATGTGTTTGTCAGCGGGAAGCTAGAAGGCTCTCCTATACAAAAATGAGGCCTCTATTCTCCAAATGCAGACTGGCATCCCACTTACTCTCCTTGGCCCGCTTGCTGGAGAGTAAATTGGACAGGCCTTTGGTGGTAGGGAGAGATTTTGACTGCATGGTGGATACTGCAATTGATTCCTCGCACCAGTCGTTACCCAGAGCTGCTGCACAACTTGTTGACTAATTGGCACCTCCAGGAAGTGTGGCATAAGGTGCCCCATATTAGGCAATAGTCTCACTTCTCCCCCATCCTTCACACTACACACACCAGGAAAATGTCTTCCTTATATTCCAACATTTGCTTACTTGTGAGCCTACTGCGAGCATTGAGGAAACACTATACAATAACAGCCATCCATCAGCCAGACAGTCACCACGTGTACAGGCAGGCAGACATCATGTCAGTTTTCTTTGATTATTATAAATCTTTATACAGGCCAGTAGTGGAGGAAACCGCGGAACAGATGACTTCCTTCTTGACCAATATTCCTCTTTCCAGGTTGGCCCCAGAAGACTGTCTGCAGATGGAGGTGCCTATCACAGAGGGGGAGATCGCTCGGGCGATCAAACAGCTGGTGACAGAGAAGATGCCTGGTGTTGATGGCCTTCCCCTAGTATTTTAGAAGTCTTGTCAGGTGGAGTTTCTCAAGCCTCTGGTCAAGATGTATGCACTGGCACACGAGGAGAACCAGCGGCCAGAGTCCTTTTGGGAGGCCCCAGTTGTCATAATAACAAAGTGTGGTGGCGATGTGACAGATAGACGCGCATACCGACACCTATCCCTCGTAAATCTCGACTGCAAGATCATGGGAAAAATGATTGCGAACCGGATCCTTCCCTGCCTGACGTCACCGGTACACCCAAAACAAAGTGGCTTTGTCCCTGGGATAAGCACCTTTTCGAATATACGACGACTATTGCATATGATGGACCGACAGCCGGCGAAGCTCTATCGAGCAGTGGAGGTGTCAGTGGACATGAAGAAGGCATTCAATAGTATATCTTGGGCCTACCTATTCTCGGTCCTCGGCTGCATGGGTTTTGGAGAGGAACGTTTGGCTTGGATCTGTGTTCTGTACTCAGCCCCCAGGGTGAGAGTCAATATTTGCCACAAAAATTCGAACAGGTTGCAGATACACAGAGACACCCAACAGGGCTGCACGTTGTCTCCACTGCTGCTTGCGCTCACCGTGGAGCCAGTGACGTGCAAGGTGCAGACCTTGCTGGGGAAGTTAAGATCTAATGCTGGATGATCAGATGCACTCTGTCACTCTCTATGCGGATGACATTCTGATTTACATGATCAATGTCACTACCAGGCTGGCACCTACCATGAGGTTGCAAGACTCATTCTGCGCACTGTCTGGCCTGCACATGAGCATACTCAAAGCTGACTCTTCACATTAACGAACTAGTGTGCTGCCCTACTGGAGGGGGCTGAACACTTCGACATCCTGATTGCTGCTCATGCTTTTTTGTATCTAGGAGTACAAGTGCACAGAGACCCGGAGAATGTGTGCAAGGGCGACTTGAACAGAGTGGTCATCTCTCTTTGAGCATCTTCAGCGTTTTGGAGAATGCTGCCATTTTCACCCGTGGGCGAGTGGTGGTGACAGGAAAGATGGTGGCCCTACCATGCCTATTTTAAGTGTTTGCCATTGTACACCTTCTGCTGCCCCGCACGGTGTTTCACGACAGCTGGCTTGGTTTTCTGATCTGGGAAATGGGCCATTGACGCATGGACCTGGTGAAACTGTGTCTAAGGAGGGTCGTGGGGGCCCGGGGAACCCGGACTAAGAACTATACTATCTGGCCTGCCATCTGAAGTGGTTGATGATGTGGCTCGCCACAGAGGCTCTGCCTGAAGGGTATTATCACTGTCCCTGCAGGACAAAAGAAAGCGTACCTAGAGACATGATGGGAACAGTATTGTTGGGTGTTATATATGTGTCATCAGTAAAGGGGGACACAGCATATTCACCAGACCTGCCGCTGTGGTGCTACTGGCTTTCACCAGGGTTGGGGCGTCGGCACACCACTCGCAGTGGAGATGGGCCTCCGTTTTCACCCTGGGTCCTCTTTTTCTCTTTTCACACAGGCTACAGCCCCCTCGGTCGAGGACCTTTGGGAGGTATATGCCATTCCTACAGGATAGTTCTTGACACACACGGTGCTCAGGGGTGCCATCCGTGAAGTGTGTGGGAACCCGGGCAAAGAACCTGAAACAGACCCTGTACTGCAGATGTTACTCACATGGGGTCCAGAGAGAAGCCGGATCACCAATGTGTACACAGCAATGGGTTAAGCAACGGACCAGGCATTATCCACTCTGATGGATAGATAGAGTCATGACCAGCCGATAGACTTCAATGATGCAGACTGGAACAAGATCCTAAACCTCATCCCGCAGGTCTCGAGGAATGCACAGTTGAAACTGTCACAATGTAACTATGTCCACCACACATATTTACCCCCACATGTCTGCACAAGATGTATGGTACGGAGCCCCACGAATGCCCTAGATGTGCCGCAGACATGCCCACTTTTACCACATGATGTGGCTGTGGCTCTGCACCTATCTCTCGTGCATCATGTGTAGGCAATACATCAGCGCGCCCAGGACATGCCTGTTGGACCTGATGCCTCGCCCCAAGATGGACAAAGCGGGGAGCAGACTTATATATCTGACACTGATGGGATGTGCTACTGTTAGCACTGGAATCTGACTCTGACCTAAGGCACCCTTGAGGGTGAGAGCGCGACTAGGAGCCATTACAAACAGCCCCCACTGATGCATCGGAGACTGGCCCTCACCTTATGTTTCCACATAATGTTTAATGTGGTTCAATCACATTAAATCCTATTGTATGTGCAATGTCGAACTGTATGAACGTATACACACAATTATAATGTCTTGTAAACAACCCGCCAACGGGCGTCGCGAGCACTACCTCCGTAGTGGTGCGCACGTCCGTTGGCCGACGCGGCCCCGCCCACTCCGCTAAATGGCCGCACCGCCGCGGAATTGCCGCCGCGGTTAAGCGGTTAATGTCAATTTCAATATGCAAAAACTCAATAAAGAGCAATTATTTTAAAAAGTGAGTAATTGAGACAAAAAACACATATTCCATGAACAACTCTTTAAAATGGAGCTAACTGCTTTTGAATGGATTAAGTGACAAATGTGATAAAAACAAGAGCAAACATATGTTGCCTCAAAATCCTTAACCTTGAAAACATGTTAAAATATGCAGAAATATTTAAAGAACGCTCTTTCAATGTCTAAGAAAGAATTTTCACCTTTTTAAATGTATTTACACGTTCAGCTTCCTCTGTGTAAACTTCGACAGGTATAGTTCACACACTTTAATGGGTGTAAGCTACACCGGTTACAACACATTCCTGTGTAGGACACAGTAAACACCCTTGCCAGGAGAAACACATTCAGGTCAAAGTCATTCTAAAAAAAATCTCCTTTATACCCATTTTCATAAAACTAAATGTGATGTGCAGGCTTAATAATTTTTTTAAGTATTTATTTTAACTTTTGATAAATCTAGGTTTGAGGTATAGGTTTAGACATTTAAAGATTATTTATTTTACCTTTTCATTCACTATTTTATTTCATTTTGGCACCTTTTTGCATATTTTCTGCAACACTTACTCCAGGAACTTTCAGTTGTAGGTTAGATTTTCAAAAAGTGGCAGAATGCCTTATTTGACTTCTCTTAAAAGCAAGTCCCTAAATTGGCTGGGGGTAAGATCAGGGTTAACTGAACATCTGTTTGCAGACCTAAAAATGGCTAGAAGAATCAAATGGGTGGGTAGATCACAGAAATCGCTACCAGGAGATTGTATAGTCCTGTCTTTTAAAACTCCAAAACTTGTGGAGACCGTACTAAACAGAACTAGGCCACTTTGCAACACCTCAGATTCGATATCTGCACTACCCTTGGGTTATTTTTACCAACCAAACCCAAGGGGGTTCATACAACGGCCTACCCTGCAAAGTACTCATATACTTCCCCCACATCAGCTTTACAGTGTCCCAATATCTAATAGATTTTTGGGACTCGAAAACCTAGAGGATATAGACTGACTACCAGCATTGGGTCAAGAGGGAATGGTTCAGAGCCAGCCAGAGACACACGTATTGAACCACCTGGGTGGAGGGAGACAGGGTGATCTATTTCATCCATCAGATGAACGCATGGGTTTATTATTTTGTAATGTGGCAGGGCTCAAGAATAAAATTAACAATCAAGAGTGGCTAGACTTTGTATCTAGGTATAATTTTATATGCTTCCAGGAGACCTGGTTGACAGAACCTGTACACATAAACGGTTTTTTTAATTTTTTTTGTCCCTGCTGTCCCGGTGAATCATGGCAGATCTAAAGGTGGATTATGCATTTTTGCCTCTAATAGCCTGCCACCCATCAAATTAGTCACTGGGCGAACTAATCCTTATTATCAGGTGATTATGTGCGAAGGGACAGGTTCGGCCAGGATGGCGGTGGTGAATCTGTACAACAACTGTCATAATGGAGATATGGTGTTACATTTAAATAACTTATATGAGCGCCTTGATAAATTGGACAACATTAAGAAAAAAAGCTATCAATTGTATGGGGTGGGGATTTTAATATACAACTGTGCCGCTCACAGGATGAGAAAATATGTGGCATGAATAGTTTAGATGGTTCGAGTAAAACACACTTTGCACACAATAGTTATGGTGATAAGATAAATGAACTAACCTATACACTAGATCTAGCCTTCTGTAATGAAATGTCAGTACCATATGCACCTTTTAAATGTACTTTTAATGGTCGTAGTAATTTTAGTATTATTGATTATGTCTTAAGTTCGAATAACTTGATCTCTGAAGTCTCCCATTTTAAAACCCATTCTATTTCATTAAGCGACCATTATCCCCAATCGGTCGAAATATCCAAGTCTGTTTTTATTAAAGAAAACAAAGTCCCTGTGACAAGTTCATGCGGAGATCTAGATCTTGCCACAACTAATGGGTTTTCCCTGCGTTGGGACAGGATTATCCCAGAGGACTTCCTCGGTATATTAATAAGAGAAGCATGGAAAGACTTTGAGACCTGCCTGGATGACAGTGCAAAGTCTGTAGATATCATTAACTCTTTTCTAGAGATAAGCAAGAAGGTGAAAGAGAATCTGCAGTCGACAACAAAATCGAAGAAGAGTTAAAAGGGTTGGTTCGATACACACTGTACAAAGGCGAACAAAAAACTTAAAGAGGCACTCCGTAGAAATCCTAGGGATATAAACGAGGTTAAGCATTGTAGATCCACCTATAGACAGGCTTTAAAAAATCAAAAAACAAGGCTAAGAGACGAGGCCTGGGATGCATTGCGCGAAGCAAGCAGATTAAATGACAATAACACATTTTGGAAGTTAGTAAATTCCACCCCATTGTGTGAAGATACCGGTCCTGGCATTGTGGTTGCAATTGCTGAGGATGACTGGATCGATCATTTCTCTGCCATCTACGCCGCACAGCCCCCCCTTGATTCACCTACTACTAACGAAGGTATTAGGAACACTTATCAGCCATCAAATATTGCCCCTTTTACCCTAGATGAGGTGATCGAGGCGATAACTTCTAGCAAAGGTGGAAAAGCACCAGGCCCTGATGCCATCTCGGTGGATCTGTACAAAGCAAATATACCACTATGGGGGCCCATCTTAACTATTGTCCTAAAAGCTTGCTGCATGTCAGCATTTCTCCCTACTTGGGGGGGATTCTATAATAGTCCCCATTTATAAAAAAAGGGGATCGACATAACCCTGCCTGCTATAGGCCAATCTCGCTGCTTGACTCCCTAGTTAAAATAGTTGGCAGAATAATTTTAAACAGATTAGAAGATTGTGCTGATAGTAATGATGTGCTTACCGACCTACAATATGGGTTTCGCACTAGGGTGGGGACGATTGAACAGAGTCTTAATTTGTCCATCCTCATAGGGAAGTATACGAAAATCAAAGGCAGCAATCTGTATTTGGGATTTATCGATCTCTCATCCGCCTTTGATTGTGTTAATCACTCCAAACTTTGGGCAATAATGGGCGAGATGGGAGTGGACTCCCAGATAATTTCCTTCCTTAGGGATCTCTATGCAGGCGCCAAAGCTAGGATTAGACATGGAATCCACGGTGAATGTACTCAGTCGTTCAGCATAGGTAGAGGGGTGAGGCAGGGCTGTGTCCTTGCACCTTTTCTGTTCTCACTTTACATCAATAATGTGGGCACTGCCCTGACCCTCCAACCAAGGGACCTGGCGCAGGTGGGACACCGCACTGTGCCCGCCCTTCTCTATGCTGACCATGCGGTACTGATGGCGCGCACACCAAACTCAATGCAGCAGGTACTTAACGACTTTGTTAAATACATGCAGGACCTTGACCTTCATGTAAACCAGGCTAAAACTTTTGTAATGAAGTGTGGGAGGAGAACTGGCAGCTCACGAGTTATGAGAATTAAGGACACTATAATTGAATCCACCAATACTTTCTCATATCTTGGTTCCTGGAATCAAGCTGTTAAAACGAGGTCGTTACTTTTTAGAAGTGCTTGCATGGCATTACGTAAATTCGCCCTGAGATTGGGTACAAATCCCCCTAAGGAAATGCTGACTATTTATACGGCCCGGTGCGTCAGCAAAGCAATCTATGGGGCAGGCATTTGGGGACATGTGAACTGCAAACCAATCCAACATGTGGAAAACAAATTTTTAAGGTACCTTCTTGCTACTCCTAAATCTGCATCATCTTTTGTCTGTCATGCAGAGCTGGGATTACCATTTCTTACAGACTTAATCAATATTGAACCCATACTCTTGTGGCATAAAGTGTGGACATCTGAGTACACTGTTTTTAATCAATCTGTCATTAGGGGCTGCTTAAACTCTACTCAATAGGTTAAAATACGTAGAGAGTTTCTGCAAGGATCTGGTGCATCCAGAATATTTTAATAACCCTGAAAGTCTAGCGAAACTGAACAGGAAAGACCTAAAAACTGACTGTTTAGTACATATGGAGAATAACAGGCTGTCGGAAGAACTCGTAAAATGTTTGGTGCAAAGAAACCAGTTAATTTTAACTAGTTACGAAACCTAATTATATCTTATCCAGGTCCCAACCCAAAAGCATAGATATGTTTTAACACGTTTCAGGATGGACATCTTTCACCGCTTGGTTACGTTTCCAGAAGTAAATGATTGGTCCTCCATCTTACCCAATTGTCCATGCGATAATGCTTCTATACAGACAACAAGGCACGTTGTGCTATTTTGTAAATTTTACAAAAAATGGAGGACACATTATATATTAAGCTACCTAAAGCACTTAGATTTCTATCAATGTCGTCCTGCCTATCTATTCTTACAGTCTCTTCCGACAATTGATATTTGCTTAAGAATTTAATCTTTTCTGTGGAGTGTCATTTACGCTAGGAAGTCTATCTTATGAATTTTATGAATTTTATGATGATTTATATGAATTTTATGAAATAGGGATTACTTTCGGTGAGCGCGACAGGTTTGTATGGCGGGCCCAGTTTTCTTGAGGTTCTTACCTTCCTGCTGCTCCATGATAGCGCACCACGCATATTTTTAAAGTTATAAGTTACAAATTTTTCTAACTGATTGTTAAATAGGCATATGGAAAGGACTGCCTTTTTATAATTATGTTAAACGTAATGGGGCAGCCCGGTGTCCCTCAGAACCTGGGTATACGTATTTTAAAGAAAAAATGGTTCTGTCGGGGTAGCAATTGCTTAGGACAAGTAGTAACAACTTACTTATAACCAAATTGAATAATTTACACAAAAAATTTAATAAATACATAAAGATATAACACACACTAAAGATTTTTTGAATCAAAAATGTATTAGGAGAAAATCAAATAATAAAGGCTGTCGCAATTTATAATTTCAATTGCAATACGTGACTGTGGTGCAACAGTGACATGTGGTGAATAGTGATAAATACAATCTACTATATACAGAAATAATTGTGCAAAAAATGAGGAGGGGGGAAGGAAAAAGATTTCATAAATGTCCTTATTATTAGCACATATGCTTAATGATCCAATGACGAATGGGACTGTGATCATCAGCGTTGTGTGGACATATGTAATACGCCGACGTTTCGACCCTATATATCGCGCAAGAAGTGAAGGTGCGTCCAGGCGGGTCTTCCTCAAGGCAGGAGGGGGGAGGAACGGCAGCCCAAAAGTAGATTCCTGGGTGGCCTGAATTCCGAATTCAACTGCGGACAGAAGGAGGCTTGATTCCCAGATCACGAAAACACACCGGACTGGCATAAAATCGACTCCAACCGACGGGTGGAAGTCTAATACAGTTTTTTCTGAGGCTCCAAACCGGCTGGTGGAGATCCTTATGAATTAATTTTCTATCTGACTAAGAATTCATTAATCACAGGGCCACCCAGGAATCTACTTTTGGGCTGCCGTTCCTCCCCCTCCTGCCTTGAGGAAGACCCGCCTGGACGCACCTTCACTTCTTGCGCGATATATAGGGTCGAAACGTCGGCGTATTACATATGTCCACACAACGCTGATGATCACAGTCCCATTCGTCATTGGATCATTAAGCATATGTGCTAATAATAAGGACATTTATTAAATCTTTTTCCCTCCCCCTCCTCATTTTTTGCACAATTATTTCTGTATATAGTAGATTGTATTTATCACTATTCACCACATGTCACTGTTGCACCACAGTCACGTATTGCAATTGAAATTATAAATTGCGACAGCCTTTATTATTTGATTTTCTCCTAATACATTTTTGATTCAAAAAATCTTTGGTGTGTGTTATATCTTTATCTATTTATTATATTTTTTTGTGTAAATTATTCAATTTGGTTATAAGTAAGTTGTTACTACTTGTCCTAAGCAATTGCTACCCCGACAGAACCATTTTTTCTTTAAAATTTTTTATAATTATGGGTTGATCTGTATGTGCTTGGAACTCTGTTTTTATGACATCGTCCTACCTTTTATATTCGTTGTACTGTGCTTTTATGGTCTGATATTTTCTTGACCGAATAAAGATGATAATGAATGACTCTTGTCAATAAATACTTTACATCCCTTCTCACTCAGGGCTGGCTTTAGGGCGGTGCGACCAGTGCGGCCGCACCTGGCTCTGACCTGGGGGGTGCGCACTGACCTCTGGGGGGGGTGTTGGCGCTGTGTTTAGCAATAACATACTATTTAAAAGCGCCTGCTCCAAAGTTCCTTGTGCACTCAGCTTTCAGACCGTGGTAAAAATGTTATAATTCTTGTGATTAATGTCCTTGCTGGAGAGAGAGATCGTAGTTTTGTCTTGTGGCAGTTTTGACTCGCCATAAAGTAGCGCAGTGGGTTAATCAGCATGCTGCAAAGAACAGATCTGTGTTTTATGTGGCTAGCTGAGCGGAATAGTAAAGTTGGCTTTTACTAGTGCTTTCCAAAAAAATGTATTTGAGAGAGGGCTATGGAGAGATGAGGGGCACTGTTGTCTGGGTGGAAGTGATGGGATCCGAGGAGGAGGTCAGATGGGGGGGGGAGGGGGCGCCAACAAAGATTGTGGCACAGGCCACCATCAGCGCTAAAGCCAGCCCTGTTCTGACTCAACCTTCACAGTAGCATGGCGAGCAGTCCAAGACTTATAAGAGATGTAGGGCCAGATGTATGACCCGTTTTGCATGCGCAAACCCTACAGAACCATGTACAAACGCTATTTAGCGAGTCGCAATTCATTTCCTGAAGCACGTGTCTAGAGATACACAGCACTGGCTGCACCAACAAGGGTGAAAAACTAAAGCCTGACACCGAATTAAGTGTTATCATGCACTGCATTTACTATGATGCGTCGGGGCAAACTGAGTGCTGGGATGTGAGGCAGTGTGCGCCCACCCTCCTCCTGTTTGAAAAGGCTCCCTTGAGCTAATGAGCTGACGAGCTCTGGTTGATGCACCTGCGCCCAGCGAGTGGTACAGAGACCTGAGAAGACTTTGGGCAGCATTTCCAGCACCCCCAAAAGAATGTGTTGCTCTCTACTGAAGAAGGACAACTATCCTGAAACACGTGTCTAGAGATACACAGCACTGGCTGCACCAACAAGCATTTGCAATGCAATAGGTCTCGCATTATTTAAGTTTGAGGTGTTGGTGTTGAGAATGGCTATGCTATTTGTATTTGTTTTGGTTGTGCAATTTTAACTAGAGCTTTTATAAGCAAAGCTATCTATTTCAAA